>JASANE010030361.1:0-48330 GCA_030248225.1 Trileptium ribeirensis | reverse complement strand
AAAGTGTTGCAATGTCCGCTTTTAGGTTTTAGGGGTGACACGCACAACTCAACATTGGCTGTGTAGATTGATTCGCGCTATAGCTACTTCGAAAACAATTGAAATCGCGATCGACCGAAATTTCGCTTCATAAAATCGATCGAAATTTTGATCGGATTATTTTGCACTTCATTTCTGGCCGCGACTGTAATTTGGAAGCTTGAAATATTTGTAGCGAATTTTGATTTCATCATCTTCTCCACAAAAACCGGGCCAAAATATTTTCAAAAATCACACGACTTATTGTGTCGATATCTGAGTAAAATTGGCATCATCTTGTAGAGTAAATAAGTCTAATTAAGATACTTATATACAAATGGTTTGCAACACAACACTCTTAGCATGTAAAATTTGGGTCAAAAGAGATTTTCAATGAGCCTGTGAGACCTAAAATATATGACAACGGTAATATCTCTGCAACCATTCGAGCTGTATAGCGTTTTTCGTCTCATTTTATAATAGGAGCTGGTCTACGTATCTGTAAGCTTGATAACTATTATTGTTAATTATGCTGCAGGATTGGGCCAAATCAGGTTAATGGATGAGTCCGTTGAACCCAAAATACACGAAAACGGCAATATCTTCACAACCTCTCAAGCTATATTTGGCTTTCCTAAACTGCCTCTGAAGTGCCGGGGAACTGAATTTCCCCCCGCTGGGGACACCTGGGGAGCGACGAATTCTGTATCCTTTAGGTCGAACAGAAAGTGGGGTGGGGTGAAAAACAAGAAAGTTTCGTAAACAGGTAATTCACTGTAAATAAACAATAATAATATATATTATATAGTGAAGCATTATCGATTTATGGGTATTTGGTGTCTTTAAGCCCACGGGACGAAAATCTACAGATTTTTTAAGCCGATAATGCAAAACTGGCGTATTCTTTGCCTCGCAGAAAAAATCTGTCTGCTTTAGTGGTGCAGAAAAACAATCGAAGGCTGAACCGATAGAATTACTAGTATATTGAATGCTAAAATTCGGCACCTTGGCGGTAAGGCAAGTTACTTGGCGTGCCATAATAAAGTGGGATTTCACAATTGCAAATGATGCAGCGAGTGGAGTTTTCTCTACATTGATTGCAATTGAACATAAATTCGTTTTTGTCCGTCTGTCGCACTTATAGCTCAGAGAGCCAGACTGAAATTGATGAATTTTCGCATTATATATACATTTATTTCTGCACGTAGCTTCGCGTTTTTCCAAAGATTTTCACCCGAAATTACAACAAAGCAGACCTGAATTTGGGACTTTGTGATTCGGCGTCCGCTATGACTAAGCAGCCCGAGGCATCGGATACAAAATTGCAGACCGCCATGCTGGTCATTAGCTACAAGTGCTGTGTTGCGATGAGTTTTTGTTAGAACAACTGATTTCGAGCTGTGAGCCAAATTTCTGGGTAATTTTTTATCACTCCTCTTCCGTTTTAAAAGGGATGATCTATAGTCAGCACAAGACTTTTAAAAAGAAGTGTCAGCTTGACGTGAACTCTTGGCCAATGATGTGTGACGTCTTGAAGCTCATGCAATCACAAAGTCTCATAGTTTGAGGATTTTGTTTAACACTTGAATTTATACGTATATCACGGCAGAGTGTTGTGTGGCAGGTCGACAATCTGTGCAGTTGATTGTGTGACGAAAGCGGTTAGTAAGTCCGAACAAATGAGACTGGATGATTGGCTGTCTTGATCTACTGTGGGCTAGTGCATTGTCAATGACATGGATTTGTTTGATGTTTCAGGATGTGCTGTACGCGATTTGCCGCTTGACGCAAACACGCTGAGCGAGGTGTTGAGGCAGCATTTGGCCGGAAGCGGCTACTTTGCCGGGCGATCAGTTTACGCTTGGCGCTGGCAAAATCGTGGAGCCTACCGGTAGGGAAAATCCTCTTGTTTGGGACGCAATTCTAACCAGATACTTTGCTAAGACTGTCGGGTCTACGACTTAACTCTGGCATATTTAACTAGTCAGAAAGCAGTGCAATGTACATAATACTCAGGAAAAAATAAAATCAAACCAGAATGGAACAAGCACGCACATAGAAATATTGTAAAAGTAGAAGTATATAACCATTCCATTTTGATAGTCGATGGTCGAACTTTGAATACAAGTAAGGGTTCTTCCGTATTGTTCCCTAGGGTTGAATGAATGCACAGATTATGGATGTGATTATTAGCGTGCTGAAATGGACAAGGACTGTGGAAACATAGCTAAATTAGAATAGGCGTTAAGCGGTTATGGGTGGCAAATGGTTTCTCTTGATTGATCATCAAGTTTAAAGTTCGAGCCAGTATTTCGCAGTTGACCGTGATACAGAAATGATCATGACCTTCGTGTAAAGCGTAAGCTACCATGCTCCGTGAAAATAGTGGTCACATCGGTTCATCTACTACAAAGCTAACTATAACCATGGCAAAATTTTATAGATTTTGATTCTAGATTTTCGTAACGTCGATGCTGTAAGTAATGCCGAGTTGTTGTTTTTGTGGTAGATCTATGGCACAAATTATTATGTAATACTTAAATTTGAGTCAAATGAGCTCATTTATTACTATGTTACACATGAAAACACCAAAGATTGCGCTTATTTTTGGTCCAAAATGTCATTTGAGTTCGTCCCGTCATGAAACAGCTACTGTACAAGCGATATCTGCAGCATATTTTTTGTGCCACTAAAACTCAAATCGGCTCTGAAAACTTAGCCTAAATCTTTTGCTATTCTCAACTTACAAATGATCACAGCCAAATTTGTTTTTGGCATAAAAAATAAGATTATTTAACGCTCGCTCGCCAACGGCTGGAATTACAGAAAACTAGCATGCATGACATCGTAGTACATCAAATAGTAAAAATAAATAACGAAATCCGCTTTTGAATTACAGAAATACTGTTGTTCTTTTAGATTGAAGCAAAAGATAGCTATGTTATTAACTTAGATAAAACTTTTGGATTTAAAAACTGCCAACGAAATTTATGCATTCTGCTAGAATTATGGCTAATGGGCGGTATGTCTGACTCGATGGGCCGTAATATCATTTACTTGTTACAAAATAGGGTTGCCAGAATTTGACTTAGTGGCGAAATGGAACATTTTAGCATACCTGCAGCGTATCGTTGTGTTAAGCACATGCTCAATGTAGATGTAAAACAGCGAAACCAAGCACCGTATCGGCTTATCGTTCACCCCCGAAAGCAAGACACTCCATTAGTCAAAATATTAGAAATTGGCTTTTTGGAGTATTTTTAATCTTTGGCTTATATAACGAAAACGTCTCTAGTTGTAGTTCTCGGCGAGTAGAATATTTTATGTGACATCTCTGAGAATATTTCTGACATAAAATGTCGGTGGGCCCCAAATTGCCAAAAAGGTTCTAATTCATGTCATTTTTTTTTTAATAATTTGAGCAGGAAATCATTTGGAGTGGCGCAGACACATAGCTTGGTGGATAATCACACTCTATTTGAAAATTTGCGGAAATGCACCAATCCTGTTTGCAAACTATAAGGACCACTCACGGAGAAAAGTTTTTTGCACAGATGACCGCTATTTGAGGGATCTTTACACGCCTCGTTTGACTTAGTGGATGATAAATGGTTACTCCCTACTGCTGTGAATAGAGATATAAGCTGCGTTTAGTTTAATTCTGGCTGGAAAATAATGACTAAACCATTCCATAAGATCAAGGATAGTTTACAACAATGTGATGCCTTCTTACTTAGTTCTATCCGTATATATTTATCGCAAGTGTAACGTATACTATATGCGCGTGGCAGCGAAACGACAATTGATATCCGTAAAGACTCATGTGGTTAACCTTTTTAGTATTTACACAGCTAATGGTCAACGTCGTCAAGTGTCGCTGCAGTGAGTTCTAAGAATTTGCTCGAAAGAGGAATATCGTTTGTTTCCAAGCCTTTGTTTCTCTAATATGTCTCTACTTTTTAGCTCCTCTGACGACCCAGCTATCGATTTGAAAATGAACAACGGAAATATTTTGCTTCGTCTTAAGAACCAATCAATTATTGAGCTAAATTCCGGTAAGTTGTAATTATATTTATCCAAGAGCTTTGAAAAATATTTGAAAACATCGGATTGAAATGGCTTCTTTATTCATCCGTTCCGCTGGGACCCATATTATATCCAGTTTGTTCCCGGCGCGGAACACTATGAGATTTGGTGTCCAATAAAGCACTTGTTATTCTCACATTTTACTAGGTACAAAAAGAGTGGTAGAAAACGTTTCTGTTCATTAGAGTATTGTGTACAAGGTGAAAATGCAAGTCAGTGACTGGCTTCAAAAAACACATGGTATTGTCGAAGCAGTCAGTTGTAGTAAGAATTATCTGTTTTCATTATTTACTTCTTCTCACTAACAGTTTTTTTACAGAAGAACGCCTGTTGGTCGCTGAGACTCTCGTCGCTCAGTTGCTAACCTTCTCAGCCGTTCGACGCGACATCAGAAAGCGACGGATCGCGTTCGCTCACTACGGTACAGAGTCTCGGCTAGTTCCAGTTCCTCGAGCAGCGGCAGCATCGCGAAGCCGAAATGGCTCCGGTGGAAGTACCGCAATTGGTCCTTGCGTAAGATTTGGAAGATACTTATCGGAAGTAGTTCCGGGCAAGAGTAAGTATATAGTTTTGAAGATAATGCACCATAGATAATTTAGTAGTTTACTGTTGAGTTTTTGAAATATCTAATTTTTCGAACACGAATACTGGACGTATCGGAAAATGACCCTGTTGTCGTACATGGGCATCGTGACCAGAGATTCAGTCACGATCGCAAGAAGACTTCTATTAAGTCAGACTTCGGGCAGCATATACACCATTAATTTTAGACAGATCAAGCGCTGCTGCACGTTCAGTCAGTGCTTTCCGTAATTTAATCGATTTTTACAAACTGTTTTACTGATAGTTGAATTGGTTATTGTAGCTGTTCGAAATACACAGCGGCAGCCGTTTGGGAAGCTCCAGAAGGCTGTCAAAAGAATGTCAGTGGTCTGTGGATTTAACATTTTAGCGTAGCTTACTTTCTTAAACCCTGTTGATAGAGTCTTACGTTCTTGTTGGCTGTACCGCCGTGGTTCTGGGGGTCTTGCAAGCTGGCATATTAGTAAATTTCTATCGTCAACAGTTTGTTTTTCGTTTGATTACCAAAAATCTTGGTGTTAGAGTTTGAGATCATGGATGTTATATTTTAGATTTTAGCTGCCTGTAGTGTCGACCCATTCCCCGGTTGCGGAATCCGGCATCGTCCTGTGTTCTTTTTACGTCATCATCCGAGCAGTATTTTTCCATGCCTGATGTATTCAAGACTCTGCCGGGCAGCTAGAAAGGAAACAGGCTTAGAGCTGTCATCATTTTGTTTTGCGAGCAGGTGTCTTTGCATCCATTCTTGGTTGACAGCGGGAAGGTCAATATTCCTAATTCTTGCACTGTTACTTTTTGACTAGAGATTAATAACATATTTTGTAGTCATTTATGACGACTACGAAACATAATCATTAAGAACCAAATAATTCTATAAAGAGGCAAACCGATCTGTCAGCAACAAAATTGTCTGTTGCTGTTACTTTCGTTGTGTAGAATGAGTCTCGTGTTTGAATGGCTTAATAGAGTACCATTAATAAGTGTTTTATTCTTTGTGAACGTTGAGGTAGTCTTTTGCACATCTATTGTGACAGTTGACGAATTTACTGTTTTGTACTTAATTCTACAAAACGATGAATCTGTAGCAACCTGTTTGATATTACGCTCCTGTTCCCCAAATAGTTGCAACAAGTTTCGTTGTTTTAGACAAAAAAGCGATTCGACAGCTGACGCAAGTTCATTCGATATAGAACATCCGCCTTCGGTTGTTTCTACTGAACGAACGCGTGTCAAGCGCTTGGTCGATGCCGAGTTCGCTAGAATGCAACGTCAAGCGAATTCGACAGAAAAACGATGCGTTTTTCCATCGGCGAAAGCCCAGGAATCATCCGCGTTCGGAACTCGGAGTACCACGCGAGCATAACAGGAGAGGGACGACTGTACTTGGACGTCGAGTGGCCCATCGTATCCGTTGTTCTTCGGTTAAATTTGAATGCTTGTCACGGGATGATGACACAACTGCTGACGACATTGATAACCACAACTCGGACAACAGTTGATGCGGCTTGCAACGTCAGCGACGACTTGAGTAAAATGAACCGTGCTGTGCCAACAATTGGTCAAGTTCGAAGTCTCCAGCGAGAACGTAACTTGGCCCGAACGAAAACTTGTTGCGGAATTAGAGCTTGTTTCGGTAAAAGGTGGCGGACCACCGGGCCTTCTACTCCTCGGTCGAGATCGTGCATACCGAAAATCTGGTTTGTACCGGCTGCCAGTGCTGTTTTTGTCGAGCCAATGGAGCCTGGGACGTCGGAAGCGGGTGACCAGTGCTGTGACGAACCGACACCATTAGATAAAGTAAAAGTCTATTTCTTGTTATTGGTCGTTTACCTGCCACGTTTGTCGAAACAACCCACTTTTAGTGATGCAACCTCCGAACCGGACCGCGCACTGGTAAGGACCGACCAAGCCAAAAGTAGATTTTATCTAGCAAACAAAATTTTTGTCCAGCAATGTACCAAAATTGCGGTGGTTTGTTTTTAAACCCTGGTTAGATAAGTATTATCTTAACATATATTAAGGAATTTTGCGGAACCTTTGAGTACCAATATTAATGTTGTGGAAAAATTGGTGAATTTACAGTTCTGGTTAGAAAAGTCTGGATCGGTCTTGAGGTCTCGACCGTCAAATTTTAAAGTCGGTTCGAGCAGTTCTTGTTCGGACCGTTCCGCGGACATCGCTGCCCGCTTTTGGTTGTGCCTTATTATGTCTTGGAGCTTGATGCTAGCCAGAACGTAGTGTAACGTAGTGGAGATTGGTTGTGGCAGGAGTAAAAGTTTTCAAATTCCATCTGTGTGTGTGATCGGCCATAACTCGGGGCTTAATCGATTTTCATGATCTTGGGCTCATTCGAACCGCCATAGTCGATTTATTATGTACATCCCCGAGCATTTTGATTTGGAGTCCGGTTCCGGGATTTGGGGTCAAAATGTGTGTTTTTGTCCGATTTTACTTCCGTTCACAAAAGCACGGTTATTTTTATCTTAACATTTGAATTTTTTTCTCTGATTGGTTTTATTTTATACTAAAATGATAAAAGCGATGCCGCTTTTTTGTTTTTCGATTAAGGCTCCGGTTTTGGAGTTATAGTGGTTTGAGGTATGGCACCATCGTAGTTCCTCCACCCAAAATTCGAAAATTTGTTCTGACTTCCTGGGCTAAAAAGTATCGATTGGGGATTTTTCGGCATGGGAAACTCACTGCCAATGTTCGTTTCACTCTGCGACCCTTGGTTCCATGGTTACGGGGGTATGCCCACCCCATGGTTCGGGTTGAAAGGTCAAAATGAAGGTTTTTACCACATTTTAGTACCGTTCACAGAAGCAAGATTAATTTTATCTTAATTTCGAATTTTTATCTCTGGTTGGTTTTATTTCATAACAAAATGATAATACGGACGACTTTTTTTGTTTTTTGGTTAAGGCTCCGGTTCTGGGGTTATGGTGTTTGAGGTATGGCATCCTCGTGGCTCATCGACCTAAAATTCTAAAATTTGTTCTGACGTCCTTGGTGGCTGAAAAGTTTCACTTTGGGGATTTTGAGGCATGGGAATCTCGTTTCCGCTGATGGTTTTGCTGTACAACCCATGGTTCTATAGGTACGGGGGTATAGCACCGCCAAAATTTGGGATTAGAGGTCAAAATGAAGGTTTTTAACTCATTTTAATACCCTTCACGGAAGCAAGGTTATTTTTATCTCATGTTAAAATTCTTTTCTCTGGTTCGTTTTATTTCATAGTAAAATGATAAATACCAATGCCTCTTTTTTGTTTTTTTTCCATCAGAAGCTGGGGTTTTAGGTATGGCATTCTCTGTGGTTCCTAGACAAAAATTCGAAAATTTGTTCTGATGTTCTAGGCGGCCGGAAAGTTTTACTTAGAAAGTTTTTGGTCATGAAGAAATTCATTGCCGGTATTGATTTTGCTCTGCGACCCATGATTCCATGCATATGGGGGTATGGCTCCTTGCCAAGATTCGGGGAATGTAGTGCAGAATGAGGGATTTTACAACAATTTATATTTATATAATAACACATCTATCTTAACTTCGAATTTTTTCTGGTTGGTTTTATTTCATGAATGATAAATGCCGATGCCTCTTACGTTTATTGATTAAGGCTCCGGTTGATGTGGTTTGCGGTAGGTATCTTTAAGATTTCTTTATCTGAAAATCCAAAATTTGTTCTGACATCTTTGGCGGCTAAAGTTTCACTAGGTTTTCGGTCATGGGAAACTTATTGCCGGTGTTGATTTTGCTCTTGCGACCCATGGGTCCAATGTACGGGAATATGCGTTTTTAGACGAATTTTATTGACCGAAAAATTTTTCTAATGTTTATTGTGACGTCTTGGGAAGCTTATAGTCTGCACTTGGGGGTTTCAGACATTGGAAACTTATTGCCGGTTTTGTTCTAACTTCTACTACGATATTGTGCTATACCCACATATAGCATATTTATGTATCCTATCGATGCTGGTTGGCTGTGCATGCAAAAGGCGTTGAACCTATCCTTCACGACCTTCTACAATCTTGATAGTGTTACTAATAGAGATAGTGGCATGATTGTACTAATTATCTAAATAATTCCGTAACGGATAGTAAATGTTTTAATAACAATTTTGAGCTACAACTAAAATGTGGCGACTTAAACAATGTGGAATACTTGTGTAAGAAACAGCTGACCGGGCTAAAACATTACCGCCGCGTAAAACTGTGCATACCAAATAAATGTTGTCTACATTTGGCTGTTTGTGGTCTCACATTTGACTTATTGTTTGTTGAAAGGTTTAGAGTGCTTCCCAAAAATATCTACATAATTCGAGCGCGCTAAACTTTGATCGCCGTGTTTTAGGTTGACCCTTACTTATTAAACGCCTTCCGTCGTTGGATGCATCTGTGTCGCAGAAGTTCCAAGTGATTTAATATTGAAATTTAAACCTGTATATTGCTGGAGCACTGGATCCTCCGGCGACAATAGAGCTGATAAAAAAGAGCTTGAAGAAGGCGAATACGCTTGCAACAATATAATGAACAGTTATTTATGTCTATTGACGGAGCGTTATTAGTGTGCCCAATGTATGCTTGGCTCCTGTTTGATCCAATATAGCGAATTCGTGTTCTTGTCACCCAAACGGCATTATTGCCACAACAAATGGCCGCCTACCGGACTGCGGAATGGAGCCATCACATCGGGAAACGACAATTGCGATACTATGCTTTCTTCATGGCGGGCTATTGCCGACAGCGAAACGCTATATTTTTACATGGGAGCGACTAGTCGGACGCGGCGTTCGCGAAAATGAGCTACTTGAAAAAATCTCAAGTTAGTTTTCCTGTGTTTTGTTTTAAGTGTTCTTGAATACTGTTTGGTTGAACTTTGTCTTGGTTAGACAAAATACGGGTTTGTATGAAAATGATTCCAACGGAGCCAGCCAAAATCATTGATATGGTCAACTGCAAATTTTTTATCCGTCTGTTGTCATAAATCAAACATTGTAGCGCTTGAGTATTTCATTTGCTCGTAATGTAATGTAGCTGTGAACCTATCGTTATATTTGCGCTTCTCCCATGAGTTCCTGCCTAAATTTTCACAGAACAGGCTCGAATTGGATACTTTTTGATTTTGACAATTTGGGGTCAACCAACATTTTTGGTTCTCGTCAGAGGCATCGGACTGAAAAATGAGCATATTCCTCTCATCGACTGCTATCACTTTGCTGTTTCCAGTGAAGACGGAAAGTGTCGTCCTTGACTCAAAAAGTCATCATACATAAATTAGTACATCGTTTTCAGCCATGGATATTTTCATGTTAACCTTGTGATAGATTATCCCATTTGGACAGTGCTTTTTAGTCGGATCTTTGCTGTAAGTTATAAAAGATTGCCTGAATAAATTTCAGTCTTTAAAAGTAGAAAAGAAGCATTTTCTGTTATTTTCGCCACAGTATTCTGGCTAGTCCAAACCCTTAAAATTAGTGGGGATTCTTATTCCTTACCTGCCGGCGGTGTACGGATTTTGTCTGTTTACGTTATTCTCACAGAGGATTTGGAGTGGGGCACTTTTACTTAACAGGCACTCTCAAGGTATTAGACAAATCACACAATAACAAAAACCTCTCGAACTATCTAATCAAACCCTAAATCATTATTAATCAACAAAACAATAAAATTTTTCAAGACCTTTCTTCCCAAATTTTCCTTCGTTCCCAAACAAAAACCTTCTTTTACATTAAACTCCTTACTTCATAAACCATCCAACTTAAACTACTTACTAAACACTTAATAAAAAAAAAACCTTACTATCATCCATAACTAAATTAAGCTAAACTATAAAACTTACTCACCAAAACTTCTCAACTAACAAAAAACTTACACGTCACTTTCTTTATACATTTAATAATCATCATCATATCATCAACTACAATATTTTCCAACCTATTAAACATGTCTCTTACCTGTTAAATTTCAATCTATAATTCTCTTAAATCATAAAACAATAAAACTCCCACAAACAACATTAAATATTTTATAAAGGGAGGCGACTACACAAAATTCATTCTACGCTCCGTGCTTGTAACATTTCAAAATTTCTATATCCAATGTTATATAAGCATTTTTCTCTCGTCCAAAACCATTCACTAAACATATCCTTTTCTTAATTTAACAAAATCCATCCCACATTAATTTAATTAAATATTTAATATTAAATTTATTAACCTCATTTCTTCCTTGATCTTTTAACATATATACCTCAAACCATCCATTAAATAATATTTTTTGCTTTTTTCTTATTCCCTATCTCTTATTACATTTCTATAATATCCTCAATCTATCTTTTTTATTTTACAAATATTTATTTTCATTCATTACATATACATATTATCCAAACATCACATTCACATTTCTAACTACTTTTTACTATATTATCACCATTAACACATTTCAATCCATTATCCATATCTAACCTGTATAAATATACATAATCTAATCACAATTTATTATAAAAACCTCTCTAATCCCCAAACATCAAAATAAGCAAACCTATAATCTACCTTTCTTTTACAACACACTTAATTTTTCCATTTCATATAATATCCATATTTATCTTTCAATTTTTTTTCCCCTATCTCATATACTACAATAACCACAAAAACACCCAAACATTTTCATATCATTTAAACCCTAACACTCTAATACCCGTCAAACTTTACTATATCTCTGATTTATAACAAGATAAAATTATCTCTGGATTCCGCTAATAAATCCAACACTATAATTAATTTACATTTGTTATGTGTATGGTTAAACATATTCTATTCCATTCATTCATTAGTAAAAATCTCGTATATAACATATATTTCCGTCCTCTAATTATCCATTCACTCTTTTTTCAAAAATCTATATCCATAATCATTCACACCACTCTATACCATCATAAATCTATTTTTAACATTTTTATCCTCCTCGATGAAAACTAAAATTCCCTGGAAAATTCAAATATTCTTTCATATTTAAATTACATTTTTATTTATCATTAATTTTAAACTTATCCAATATTTCTCATACTCTTCCCATAGATATCATAATTATTATGTTGGAGTATTTTCTGCTTTCTTCTTTAACCTCTAACACATCTTAAATCATTCTTACCTCAATAACACACAACAAACTTCTAATCAATATCAATATATCTATCAAAATTCCTAAAATTAAAATTACCAATTCTATTACAAATCATAACCCCATTTTATATATTTCCCCTATTTATAAAAATTCTTTTATCTTAATATCACTTCAATTAATTACCTCACATATCAACTTTTACTCCATAATATTTTCTCCTCTTTAATTCCCAATCTTCCACTTTTAAGTTATCTAACCAACTTTTCCTCACTATATAATACTTTTATCATCTTTCACTCCAACATTCATTCACACTATTATAATTAAATTCTACACCATCTCAATATACATAATACATTTACTCATATCATCATCTATATTTCCAAATATTTTTTATTCTTCCATCTCCACCTAAAGTAACCCATATTTTTCTCTTATTACAAACATCCATAATTACGTCTCTAAAACAATCATATCATCCATTCATACATCCTAATTTTCACATTCAATTTATACTTCTTTCAACATTTTTAATTTCTTATTTCTATCTCCATCTCACTTCCCTCTTTATTAATATATTTTTTTTAATTTTTCAAACACCTTTTCAATAACAAATATAACTTACTCTGTAATAACAATTTTTTACCTTTTTTCCTCTCCAAATTTTCCTTTTTTCTCTTCGATATCTCTCTATAAATTCTTCTCTTTTCTAATTCCTAATCTATTTATATAAAATTTTAACAATACATTTTACTTTTACATTTTACTTCTATATATACATCATTACTTAAAATATCTATATCTATATTTATTTATCAAACTCTTCAATTTACATTTTATTTCATTTCTTTTTATTTATTATAACCCCAATTACTCTATAAAACCCAACTTAAAACTATACTATTCTAATTAACCAAATTTACATTTTTACTCACCTTTTTTATTAAACTTACAAATAACATTAAAAATCCCGTCTAAAACTATTAAGTATAAACTCCTCACATTAAATAAAACACTAACAAAGCAAACCTCTATGGAACCACTTAAATTTAATCCAACACTTTAAATTTTTTTTGTTTGTATTTCATTATAATTTCATCTTCTAAATTAACATTACCTTCATCCTTAAACTTTACTACCCATTTATCATTTCACTTTACAACTCACTAATCCCCAATAAACAACTACCTACATCATTTCTTCATATCTTTCCTTATTTCCAACTTTAACTTACCATCTTTATCATTAATATTTATACTACATTTCTAAATAAAAAAATTACAAAATTTCACTTCTCAATTATTTTTATCATTTACACCCATTTTAAAAAATACCACCTTAAATTTATTTACCTTATCCATTAACCACATAATTAAAAAAATTCATTCAAAACAACTAACCATAAAATCTGTCTCTATAAATACCATACTATTACATACCAAAACCTTATAACATTTTATCCATTCCAAACTACTAAACATCATTTCTAAATTCATTCTATTTACCTAAACCCAATAAAACTTCCAAACATAATAATTTCCACTCTAAAAACTCGTATTCACTACTAAATCAAAATTTATATCTTATTCAATACATAACTTAATACTACTATACCTACCATAAAAACTAACATCTCTTCTCAAATAACAAAATAACTATTTCCTTCAAAAACCATAACACCATTTACCTCATAACATAAAATACATTTAAACCATTACATAAATTTTTACCTAAAACCTATAAACCCAAAACATATAATCAAATTTTACATATAAAACCACTCATTCCACACACTCGTATAATAACACTTTACATACAAAACATAATTATATCATTCTACTAATCCATATCATATTCAACCCAAACCACAACTAAAAATCATTACAACATTAATTATTTACTCATATTTTATTTTTAAACACACCTGTTCTATATTTCAAAACTTATTCCATATTTATAAAAACACTTAATACATTTTTTTACCATCTTATCAAATAAATCACATTAACACTTCTTACTAAAAATAACAATCTCACCACTTTTCTATTAACAAAAAAATTCATCAATCTTTATTAAAAATATATCATACATTAAAAAAATTTTTTAAATTCTTTCCTTTTTCCTTAAAATGTACTTTTACTTCTTCAATCCATTCTTTCAACATTCTTTACAATTTAATAAACTTTATTTCACACTCTCACTAAAAATTCATCCTAACCATATACTTATATTCAAAATACTTTCTAATTATACCAACACACTTCCCAAACAATTTAAACCCTAATCAACAAACACCTCTTTACACATCAACACTTTTTCTACAACTAAGTACATTCATTCCTACACCCCTATATCTATTGATCCAATAACAAAATAAAACCTATTAAAAACTAAATTAAATCATTTCTATAAAACTTCTATTTATATACTCCAAATTATTCTTTTATAATTATAAAACTATTTAACTTTTCCTTAATAATTTAATTTCAATTCAAAATACAGCCACCTTAAAATTTCCATACAAACATTACCTAAATCTATAAACACTTCTTCTTTCTCACACAAACTACAATTAACACTTCTATTACAATCAACCACCTAATTTACAATCTTATCATTCATTAACCAATACCACCATTATAACTGTACAAATACCCAATCATTCCAAACCAATTAAAACCCAACCTCCATTTAAACCGATCCAACTTTCTTCTAAATTCATATAAAACAACAAAAATAATATACATATAAAATCATTAAAAATAACTTTACATTAAACTTAATTATTTTGGTATTATTCCTTCCTAAACTTTAAAAACTAAACTAATAATTTATTATCGATCAAATATGTCATTTTTACATCAAAAAATCCTTCCACTATACACCATTCTATAAAACTATTATCCTTAAACTTACTAAATACACACTTTCCTCTTCTCCATCCCTCCCTTTACTACACATATTTTTTACATTTCTTCTAAAACTTAATATATCTTTATATACTATAAAATAATAATAAATAATTTCTTATATTCAACACTTTTATATCCTAATTTTACAAATACCCTAATTAATAAAACTTCTAATCAAATCATAAATACACACTTACTCTCCCACATTTATACACTTTCAAACATTCACTTTTTCAATAACTTATTTACTTCAATTTAACTATTTACAATTTAAACCATTCTTCTCTAAATATAAATTCCAACAACCATTCCCTAAAATACCCATCAAATTACCTTTATCCTAAATTACCCCAGACTTCTATTTAAAAACTCCAACACATCACTCTATTTTTAACAAACTCTCACATAAAAATTCAATAAAACATTTCTTATTATTTTCAAATTAAATTCTTATAATTTCTTTTCTCTTCTATTACTCTATCATTATAATATATATTACATACTTATCATATATAAACAAAACCAAATCAAACAAACTTTTAAACCAATCCCTCCTATTTCCCTTTCCGAACCCAACCAACACATCCAACCAATCCTTAATCCTCTGTACTTATTATCTTTCTTACAAATTATACTCAAATTTCCAAAAAATTCTCTATTTTCAATTAACACCTCTGTGTATCACAAAATATATATATATATAAATATCATAAACTAAATATAAACATCACTAAAAACACACAATCACCCAAACATAAATAACACCATAAACAATTAATTACATAAACCTCCTAATCTAATCCTCTTACTCCCTAAAAAATACTACTTTAAAACTCTTCCCTTATATTCGTTTAAAAAAATTTTAAAAATTTTTTTCAACCTCTCCTTCCTATTAAAAACTATCCTTCAACAAATAACTACTTCCAATAACATTTTACCAACCTTAAAATTCTACAATTCTAAAATATAAACAATAAAATTTCTAACTAAAAATAACAATTCTTTTATGTCATTCATAAGTCATTTTCATACTTATTATACAATTCTTTCAATACAAAATAACAATACCCTTTATTAACATTAACTCTCCGATTCCTCTTCCGACTCAATAAAAAAACAATAATTTCTTTATCAAATCTGACATACATCTTTCCAACCCATATCTTTGACACAACACTTTAAAAAAAATTTAACATATAACTCAATAATTTAATATTTTTCCTTACTTCTCACTTTTTGTAAACAATTTTTATTTTCTAATATACTCATCCCATTACTAATACAACTTCCAAATTTTCCTTTTTCTTTATTTATAAAAAATCCATCACTTATCAATATCTGATAAATTTTCTATCTCAAATTTTACTATTATACCTTTCTTTCATTATTTTTTCACAAACCCATTAAATTATCTTTAAATTATCCCATTATATTTTCAACATCCTACTCTATATAATTACTACTTATTTTTTACTCACACACACCATATCTTTAAATCTTTACTCAATACACTCATTACATTAATAATACAATCAAAAATCATTTTTTTACTTAATAATTTCTCTTATTTATCACACATTATTACCTTTCAAACATCATTATTAATTAATAACTAATTATAAACATACTTCCAATCATCATAAAAAATTCATATAATTTTTATCTAATATACTTCTTATTTAAACCACAAAAATAACTCTCATTTTTTCATGGTTTTATCTTTAGATTCATATTTTCAATATTCTTCAATACTTTAATGGTACAACATAAAATATTACATATAACAAAATAACTTAAAAAAAACCATTTTCTCCTTTCACCATTATTTACAATACATATAAAATATCAATTTAAAATTTCACTGATTCCTTAACTTTACTTCTTCTACTGACATACAACCCACCTATAAAACTCCAATATAACCTTACTTCTCATTCCTATTCTCCATCTATACTTCAATCTCAATATAACTATTTTACAAACCTTTAACATAAACTTACAATCAATTGACACAAAATACAACACCAACAACAATTAATTTCTATTCCAATAAAAACTTCAAACACCATCATCACTTACATTTCTTCTCCAAACTCCTTTTTATTTCAACATCCTACCACTAATCCCAAAATTTCACTCTACAACAATCTCTTCTAAATTACTCCACCCATAAACCCACCTAAAATCTAAATTCCTTAATTACAATACCATTACTTTCCTCTAATTCACATTCCTCTACTAACTATAACTGCCATCCTCATACATAACATCAGAAAAGAAACCTGACACTAAAACTGTAAATTAAGCCATTTTACTGAAGATGTAAATATAATATAGAAGACTTACCAGTACAATAAATAAGCGCGTTGATAAACCGTCAAAATGTAAATGTAATATATGTATTGTCTGAAAAGCTCTTTAAATAACATAAGAATTAGCCGAATCTGGAAAAGAGATAGAATTTCACTAGACGACTAAAAGAAGATAAAGACGGGAAAATGAAGCAGAAATACGGGAAACATTTCAAGTTTCTGCGGAGCATACAGTTATATTTGTTACCTGCGAAAGGTCCTTTGAGAAATTCATCCTACACTTGAACTAGAGCGGCAAGCTGTACTGGGCCGTAGGCGTATAACTCGACCGGAAGTGCAGCGGAATGCGGAAAAATTAACGAATACTACTAATGTTAGATACTTGTTTCTTATATGTTGATGCGATTATTGCGACGTTCCGTAAAAATAAAGAATGGAAAAATTAATTTGTTACTCCTTCAGGTGGCAGATGGTAAGCAACTAAGAAAAAGTATTCCGGAAATAACGATAGTCGTACTTAGATATATATTTGGTTGATGTATCAGTTAACATGGCGTGTGTAGGGAAAAGCATTTACACACTTCTCACTAACTTTAGCAGTGGTGAAATGAAATGCTCTCTTAAGAATAGGTCAAGATGAAGCTTCAAGATCCATTTGAGTCCTTTAGTTGGAAAAGTCCTTTTATATTTTCCTTCCCTTCCCTGAAAAGCTGGCAAAGGAGTCGGGGCCGGGTGTCAGGGGATAAAAAAACGACCCCATGGCAGTCGAAGAGGAAGAGCGGGGCTAAACTTACGGTGCAAAAGGCCTCTTGAAAAACGAGGGGTCAAAATAAAACTGCGACATCTTCGTAACTGCTCAATTTTGGTCAAATTTCCCTAATTTTAGCTGAATTTATAATAAGTTGTTCGATAATCGTTTTACCTAGTTACTGCCTCCTCCATGGTTATAGATATAACCTTAGCCCTGCATTTACCACCATGTTAATACGGTTAAAAAGAAAAACTCGAATAGCCTGAGTTAAATCGCCATATCTATGGGAAGAGTATCGAAAGTATCTGGAACTATGGCTTGCGGAGAATACTGCAATCAAAACCCATTTTGAAAAATACAAAGGATATTTTGTATTTGGCTGGCGCTGCTCTTACGGTTTTTCCAGGTCGCAGAAAATGTAAAGATGCAAAACCAACCCATGCTCGACCTGGTATCCTGACATATATTATGTATTTGAAATAAATATGATATACTGATTTTGATACATACAGAGTAAATAAGGAAAGAGCAACCATATACTTATATACGGAGGTTTCAACCCTAATGAATGAAGCCTACCAATATGTTTAACCATCACACCATAACAAAAAACTGTAAATTAATTTATGAGCCCTGTTGGATTCTCACTTCCAGCGCGCCCAATCCACCGAGATAAATTTTATCCTCTGCTTCCAAAATCAAATCACGCAGCATATCAGCTAAAACCGTTTCGACCGGCGTCGTTGGCTGACGACACAGTGTTGGAGATTTCCACCACGATGATATCGAACAAACTGTTACATTGCGATACTTTTCGTCGGTTCCCACGCTTGTCGGTGCAAATATCTCGAGCAATCGGGGAAGAAACAGCCTGAAACACATAAATACTGCCGCCGTGCTAAAGGATGCTACCGCCGCCGTTGGTCGTGAAGTGGCTAACGTTTGCTTTCACATTGTTTCTATGTTTGGCTTGCGTTTTAAAAACGGCTTTTGGTACTGCTAAATTGACGGTTGGTGGGTTGAAGATCATTAGCATATCCACGTGTTCCGAGAATACCAGAACTGCCTATAAATTTAACATAACTTATAGTACAAATGCTTAAAATCTAATTATGTCTTTAGGATCTGTACATGTAAGGCTGAATAACTGAAAATCAAGAATATTTCGTAACAATAAAAAAGCATAATCCATTATTATTTCATATAGAACATAGTAACTATAAAAAATAGGGAAGAACGAAAAAGAACCGTCCATTAACGGATCCGAACCTGGTCTTCGAGGTATAAGTAGTAAAAAGATAAGGAAGAAATGGGTATAGTGGATTTAAAATGCATTAAAAGTAACTTTTAACATTAAACTAATGTATGCGATGGTATAACCTTTCTGAAACTTTAAAGAGACTGAAAAGCTAATAATGTTTATTTATCCATAAATATTCGGTTTTCGGGCACCCAGAGAAAAAAGCCTTCCACTATAACACTTGCGGATACCGCAAATGAGCGCTAAAAGGGGAGCGTAAACTTTCGCTCTGTCCCCAGTCGCCTCCCTTTATGTTTAACATTATTTACATATTTGTTCTGTAGGAAACTTAAGTTATTGTTTGTATATTCTAAGAGAAATTCATAGATTAAACTAATTTTAAACCAGTGAGAGAACTGTTTAAACAGCGTTGGAAAAAGATATCGTAGTTAGATGAAAAAAACTCTAGAATGAAACGCTGATAAAAAAAACTGTACGCTGCTGAAATATTTAATAAATATTCATTGCAAGAAAGGAGTTTCTCGTGTAGAGACGTTTTTTTACTTTAATTTTAGCCTTCTATACTTAAAAGTTTAAAGCGCACTGGCTGGCATCTCTACGCAACTTGTAGCAATACCTAAACTTTTACTTAAGCTGTACATTGTAACCCAGTTGGATCGTTTACTAATGTACCGGAAGACTCCCCTAGCGAAAAGCCTAGGTTTTCCTTCGCCGTACCAACGGAAGCTTGCTGGAACGGAATCGTCCTAAAAATTTCTCGTTCTAAACGACATAGCGTTCTTCTAATAATACTATTCAAGGTTTTTTTATCTGTGTTTCCCGCATCCTTACGTCTAACCTTAAAGCGTCCCTGGTCTCCCCCCCGGCTTTAACCTGAAAATTCTAACGATAAAAATAGATCTATGCACGCTAGTGTCCGGAGCAATTTCCAGGTTTACTACAAATACTTGGCGAAAATAAAGAAAATGCTTCTTTTCCACTTTTAAAACTGAAATTATTCCAGCACCTTTTAAACTTACAGAAAAGATTACTAAAAGTACTGTCCAAATGGGATAATCTATCACAAGGTTAACATGAAAAAAATATCGATGGCTGAAAACGATGTATAATTCACGTATATACTTTTTGAGTCAAGGACGAAGATTTCTTCTTCACTGGAAACAGCAAAGGTTTTTTTTTTTTTTTTTTTTTTTTTTTTTTTTTTTTTTTTTCTTTTCCCCCAAATATAAAAAAGGCAGGAACTCATGGGAGAAGCGCAAATATAACGATAGGTTCACAGCTACATTACATTACGAGCAGAATAAAAAATGCTCAAGTCCTTCAATGTTGTGAAGTTATGTGACGAACAGACGGATAAAAAATTATTTCCCAGTTAAAGGCTATTCGAATAAACTTGGCTGGCTCCGTTTGAATCATTTTCATACAAACCCGTATTTTGTCTAACCAAGACAAGATTCAACCAAACAGTATTCGAACACTTGAAACAAAACACAGGAAAACTAACTTGAGATTTTCGAGTAGCTCATTTTCGCGAACGCCACGTCGGTTTAGTCGCTCCAGTGTGGAATTAAGCGTTTCGCTGTCGGCAATAGCCCGCCATGAAGAAAGCATAGTATCGCAATTGTCGTTTCCCGATGTGATGGCTCCGTTGCACAGTGCAGTAGGCGGCCATTTGTTATTGGCAATAATGCCGTTTGGGTGACGAGACCCCGAATAGCTATGGATCAAACAGGAGCCGGGCATGCGTGGGCACGCTAATAACCGTCGATAGACACTGATTAACTCTGCATTGTATTGTTGCAAGCGCTGTTTGGCCTCTAACTCTTTTTTATCAGCTCTATTGTCGCCGGAGGGGTCCAGTGCTGCAGCAATATCCGGGTTTAAATTTGGATATAAATGGCTTGGAAACTCTGCCGACACAGATGCGTCCAACGACCGAAGGCGTTTAATCAGTTCAGGGTCGACCTAAAACACAGCAATCAAAGTTTAGCACACTCGAATTATGTAGATATTTTTGGGAAGCGCTGTAAACCTTTTGACAAACAAGCAATTAGTTCAATGTCAAGAACCGCGAACAGCCAAATGTTGCAAACAAGCATTATTTAACTGCACAGTTTTACACCGCGGCAATAATATTTTAGCACAAGTCAGCTGTTTCTTACGAGTGTCCACATTGTTTAAGTCGCCACATTTTAGTTGTGGCTCAAAATCTTATTAAACATTTTCTATCTATGCATTACGGAATTGTTTACGATCATCCGTACGATCACTGCACTATCTCTATTAGTAACACTATCAAGATTGTAGAAGGTAGTGAAGGATAGGTTCAACGCCTTTTGCGTGCACAGCCAACCAGCTATCGATAGGATACGTAAATATGCTATATGTGGGTATCACACAATATCGTAGTAGAAGTTAGAACAAAACCGGCAATAAGTTTCCAATGTCTGAAAACCCCCAAGTGCAAGCTATCAGCTTCCCAAGACGTCACAATAAAACTAGGAATTTTGGGTGGGTGAACCATGGGACGCCATATTCCCGTACCCATTGAACCATGGGTCGCAGAGCAAAATCAACACCGGCAATGAGTTTCCCATGACCGAAAACCTCTAAGTGAAACTTTTCAGCCGCCAAGGATGTCAGAACAAATTTTTGAATTTTGGGTCGAGGAATCTCGAGGGTGCCTTACCGCAAACCACATCAACCGGAGCCTTAATCGATAAACATAAGAGGCATCGGCATTTATCATTTTATTATGAAATAAAACCAACCAGAAAAAATTCGAAGGTTAAGATAAATATAACCTTGCTGCCGTGAAGGGTATTAAATTGTTGTAAAATCCCTCATTCTGCACTCAGTCCCCGAATCTTGGCGGAGCCATACCCCCATATGCATGGAATCATGGGTCGCAGAGCAAAATCAATACCGGCAATGAGTTTCTCATGACCAAAAACTTTCAAGTAAAACTTTCCGGCCGCCTAGAACATCAGAACAAATTTTCGAATTTTTGTCTAGGAACCACGAGAATGCCATACCTCAAACCCCAGCTTTGATCGAAAAACAAAAAAGAGGCATTGGTATTTATCATTTTACTATGAAATAAAACCAACCAGAGAAAAGAATTTTAACATGAGATAAAAATAACCTTGCTTCCGTGAAGGGTATTAAAATGAGTTAAAAACCTTCATTTTGACCTCTAATCCCAAATCTTGGCGGTGCTATACCCCCGTACCTATAGAACCATGGGTTGTACAGCAAAACCATCAGCGGAAACGAGATTCCCATGCCTCAAATCCCCGAAGTGAAACTTTTCAGCCACCAAGGACGTCAGAACAAATTTTCGAATTTTGGGTCGATGAGCCACGAGGATGCCATACCTCAAACACCATAACCCCAGAACCGGAGCCTTAACCAAAAAACAAAAAAAGTCGTCCGTATTATCATTTTGTTATGAAATAAAACCAACCAGAGATAAAAATTCGAAATTAAGATAAAATTAATCTTGCTTCTGTGAACGGTACTAAAATGTGGTAAAAACCCTCATTTTGACCTTTGACCCCGAACCATGGGGTCGGCATACCCCCGTAACCATGGAACCAAGGGTCGCAGAGTGAAACCAACATTGGCAGTGAGTTTCCCATGCCGAAAAATCCCCAATCGATACTTTTTAGCCCAGGAAGTCAGAACAAATTTTCGAATTTTGGGTGGAGGAACTACGATGGTGCCATACCTCAAACCACTATAACTCCAAAACCGGAGCCTTAATCGAAAAACAAAAAAGCGGCATCGCTTTTATCATTTTAGTATAAAATAAAACCAATCAGAGAAAAAAATTCAAATGTTAAGATAAAAATAACCGTGCTTTTGTGAACGGTAGTAAAATCGGACAAAAACACACATTTTGACCCCAAATCCCGGAACCGGACTCCAAATCAAAATGCTCGGGGATGTACATAATAAATCGACTATGGCGGTTCGAATGAGCCCAAGATCATGAAAATCGATTAAGCCCCGAGTTATGGCCGATCACACACACAGATGGAATTTGAAAACTTTTACTCCTGCCACAACCAATCTCCACTACGTTACACTACGTTCTGGCTAGCATCAAGCTCCAAGACATAATAAGGCACAACCAAAAGCGGGCAGCGATGTCCGCGGAACGGTCCGAACAAGAACTGCTCGGACCGACTTTAAAATTTGACGGTCGAGACCTCAAGACCGATCCAGAACTTTTCTAACCAGAACTGTAAATTCACAAATTTTTCCACAACATTAATATTGGTACTCAAAGGTTCCGCAAAATTCCTTAATATATGTTAAGATAATATTTATCTAACCAGGGTTTAAAAACAAACCACCGCAATTTTGGTACATTGCTGGACAAAAATTTTGTTTGCTAGATAAAATCTACTTTTGGCTTGGTCGGTCCTTACCAGTGCGCGGTCCGGTTCGGAGGTTGCATCACTAAAAGTGGGTTGTTTTTTCGACAAACGTGGCAGGTAAACGACCAATAACAAGAAATAGACTTTTACTTTATCTAATGGTGTCGGTTCGTCACAGCACTGGTCACCCGCTTCCGACGTCCCAGGCTCCATTGGCTCGACAAAAACAGCACTGGCAGCCGGTACAAACCAGTATTTTCGGTATGCACGATCTCGACCGAGGAGTAGAAGGCCCGGTGGTCCGCCACCTTTTACCGAAACAAGCTCTAATTCCGCAACAAGTTTTCGTTCGATGGCCAAGTTACGTTCTCGCTGGAGACTTCGAACTTGACCAATTGTTGGCACAGCACGGTTCATTTTACTCAAGGAATCGCTGCTCGGCTGACGTTGCAAGCCGCATAAACTGTTGTCCGAGTTGTGGTTATCAATGTCGTCAGCAGTTGTGTCATCATCCCGTGACAAGCATTCAAATTTAACCGAAGACAACGGATACGATGGGCCACTCGACGTCCAAGTACAGTCGTCCTTCTCCTGTTGACGCCGCGTGGTACTCCGAGTTCCGAACGCGGATGATTCCTGGGCTTTCGCCGATGGAAAAACGCATCGTTTTTCTGTCGAATTCGCTTGACGTTGCATTCTAGCGAACTCGGCATCGACCAAGCGCTTGACACGCGTTCGTTCAGTAGAAACAACCGAAGGCGGATGTTCTATATCGAATGAACTTGCGTCAGCTGTCGAATCGCTTTTTTGTCTAAAACAACGAAACTTGTTGCAACTATTTGGGGAACAGGAGCGTAATATCAAACAGGTTGCTACAGATTCATCGTTTTGTAGAATTAAGTACAAAACAGTAAATTCGTCAACTGTCACAATAGATGTGCAAAAGACTACCTCAACGTTCACAAAGAATAAAACACTTATTAATGGTACTCTATTAAGCCATTCAAACACGAGACTCATTCTACACAACGAAAGTAACAGCAACAGACAATTTTGTTGCTGACAGATCGGTTTGCCTCTTTATAGAATTTGGTTCTCAATGATTATGTTTCGTAGTCGTCATAAATGACTACAAAATATGTTATTAATCTCTAGTCAAAAAGTAACAGTGCAAGAATTAGGAATATTGACCTTCCCGCTGTCAACCAAGAATGGATGCAAAGACACCTGCTCGCAAAACGAATGATAGCCAAGCCTGTTTCCTTTCTTAGCTGCCCGCAGAGTCTTCGAATACATCAGGCATGGAAAAATACTGCTCGGATGATGACGTAAAAAGAACACAGGACGATGCCGGGATTCCGCAACCGGGGAATGGGTCGACACTACAGGCAGCTAAAATCTAAAATATAACATCCATGATCTCAAACTCTAACACCAAGATTTTTTGGTAATCAAACGAAAAACAAACTGTTGACGATAGAAATTTACTAATATGCCAGCTTGCAAGACCCCCAGAACCACGGCGTACAGCCAACAAAACGAAGACTCTATCAACAGGGATTAAGAAAGTAAGCTACGCTAAAATGTTCAATCCACAGACCACTGACATTTTTGACAGCCTTCTGGAGCTTCCCAAACGGCTGTCGCTGTGTATTACGAACAGCTACAATAACCAATTCAACTATCAGTAAAACAGTTTGTAAAAATCCATTAAATTACGGAAAGCACTGACTGAACGTGCAGCAGCGCTTGATCTGTCTAAAATTAATGGTGTATATGCTGCCCGAAGTCTGACTTAATAGAAGTCTTCTGCAATCTGTGTACTAATCTCTGGTCACGATGCCCATATACGACAACACGTCAGACTCCGATACGTCCAGTATTCGTGTTCGAAAAACTCAGATTTTCAAAAAATCTCAACAGTAAACTACTAAATTATCTATGGTGCATTATCTTCAAAACTATATACTTACTCTTGCCCGGAACTACTTCCGATAAGTATCTTCCAAATCTTACGCAAGGACCAATTGCGGTACTTCCACCGAGCCATTTCGGCTTCGCGATGCTGCCGCTGCTCGAGGAACTGAACTAGCCGAGCTCTGTACCGTAGTGAGCGAACGCGATCCGTCGCTTTCTCGATGTCGCGTCGAACGGCTGAGAAGGTTAGCAACTGAGCGACGAGAGTCTCAGCGACCAACAGGCGTTCTTCTGTAAAAAAACTGTTAGTGAGAAGAAGTAAATAATTGAAACAGATAATTCTTACTACAACTGACTGCTTCGACAATACCATGTGTTTTTGAAGCCATCACTGACTTGCATTTTCACCTTGTACACAATACTCTAATGAACAGAAACGTTTTCTACCACTCTTTTTGTACCTAGTAAAATGTGAGAATAACAAGTGCTTTATTGGACACCAAATCTCATAGTGTTCCGCGCCGGGAACAAACTGGATATAATATCGGTTCCAGCGGAACGTGAATGAGAGAAGCCATCTCAATCCAATGTTTCAAATATTTTCAAAGCTCTTGGATAAATATAATTACAACTTACCGGAATTTAGCTCAATAATTGATTGGTTCTTAAGACGAAGCAAAATATTTCCGTTGTTCATTTTCAAATCGATAGCTGGGTCGTCAGAGGAGCTAAAAAGTAGAGACATATTAGAGAAACAAAGGCTTGGAAACAAACGATATTCCTCTTTCGAGCAAATTCTTAGAACTCACTGCAGCGACACTTGACGACGTTGACCATTAGCTGTGTAAATACTAAAAAGGTTAACCACATGAGTCTTTACGGATATCAATTGTCGTTTCGCTGCCACGCGCATATAGTATACATTACACTTGCGATAAATATATACGGATAGAACTAAGTAAGAAGGCATCACATTGTTGAAAACTATCCTTGATCTTATGGAATGGTTTAGTCATTATTTTCCAGCCAGAATTAAACTAAACGCAGCTTATATCTCTACCACGATACGTATTCACAGCAGTAGGGAGTAACCATTTATCATCCACTAAGTCAAACGAGGCGTGTAAAGATCCCTCAAATAGCGGTCATCTGTGCAAAAAACTTTTCTCCGTGAGTGGTCCTTATAGTTTGCAAACAGGATTGGTGCATTTCCGCAAATTTTCAAATAGAGTGTGATTATCCACCAAGCTATGTGTTTGCGCCACTCCAATGATTTCCTGCTCAAATTATTAAAAAAATCAACATGAATTAGAACCTTTTTGGCAATTTGGGGCCCACCGACATTTTATGTCAGAAATATTCTCAGAGATGTCACATAAAATATTCTACTCGCCGAGAACTACAACTAGAGACGTTTTCGTTATATAAGCCAAAGATTAAAAATACTCCAAAAAGCCAATTTCTAATATTTTGACTAATGGAGTGTCTTGCTTTCGGGGGTGAACGATAAGCCTATACGGTGCTTGGTTTCGCTGTTTTACATCTACATTGAGCATGTGCTTAACACAACGATACGCTGCAGGTATGCTAAAATGTTCCATTTCGCCACTAAGTCAAATTCTGGCAACCCTATTTTGTAACAAGTAAATGATATTACGGCCCATCGAGTCAGACATACCGCCCATTAGCCATAATTCTAGCAGAATGCATAAATTTCGTTGGCAGTTTTTAAATCCAAAAGTTTTATCTAAGTTAATAACATAGCTATCTTTTGCTTCAATCTAAAAGAACAACAGTATTTCTGTAATTCAAAAGCGGATTTCGTTATTTATTTTTACTATTTGATGTACTACGATGTCATGCATGCTAGTTTTCTGTAATTCCAGCCGTTGGCGAGCGAGCGTTAAATAATCTTATTTTTCATGCCAAAAACAAATTTGGCTGTGATCATTTGTAAGTTGAGAATAGCAAAAGATTTAGGCTAAGTTTTCAGAGCCGATTTGAGTTTTAGTGGCACAAAAAATATGCTGCAGATATCGCTTGTACAGTAGCTGTTTCATGACGGGACGAACTCAAATGACATTTTGGACCAAAAATAAGCGCAATCTTTGGTGTTTTCATGTGTAACATAGTAATAAATGAGCTCATTTGACTCAAATTTAAGTATTACATAATAATTTGTGCCATAGATCTACCACAAAAACAACAACTCGGCATTACTTACAGCATCGACGTTACGAAAATCTAGAATCAAAATCTATAAAATTTTGCCATGGTTATAGTTAGCTTTGTAGTAGATGAACCGATGTGACCACTATTTTCACGGAGCATGGTAGCTTACGCTTTACACGAAGGTCATGATCATTTCTGTATCACGGTCAACTGCGAAATACTGGCTCGAACTTTAAACTTGATGATCAATCAAGAGAAACCATTTGCCACCCATAACCGCTTAACGCCTATTCTAATTTAGCTATGTTTCCACAGTCCTTGTCCATTTCAGCACGCTAATAATCACATCCATAATCTGTGCATTCATTCAACCCTAGGGAACAATACGGAAGAACCCTTACTTGTATTCAAAGTTCGACCATCGACTATCAAAATGGAATGGTTATATACTTCTATTTTACAATATTTCTATGTGCGTGCTTGTTCCATTCTGGTTTGATTTTATTTTTTCCTGAGTATTATGTACATTGCACTGCTTTCTGACTAGTTAAATATGCCAGAGTTAAGTCGTAGACCCGACAGTCTTAGCAAAGTATCTGGTTAGAATTGCGTCCCAAACAAGAGGATTTCCCTACCGGTAGGCTCCACGATTTTGCCAGCGCCAAGCGTAAACTGATCGCCCGGCAAAGTAGCCGCTTCCGGCCAAATGCTGCCTCAACACCTCGCTCAGCGTGTTTGCGTCAAGCGGCAAATCGCGTACAGCACATCCTGAAACATCAAACAAATCCATGTCATTGACAATGCACTAGCCCACAGTAGATCAAGACAGCCAATCATCCAGTCTCATTTGTTCGGACTTACTAACCGCTTTCGTCACACAATCAACTGCACAGATTGTCGACCTGCCACACAACACTCTGCCGTGATATACGTATAAATTCAAGTGTTAAACAAAATCCTCAAACTATGAGACTTTGTGATTGCATGAGCTTCAAGACGTCACACATCATTGGCCAATAGTTCACGTCAAGCTGACACTTCTTTTTAAAAGTCTTGTGCTGACTATAGATCATCCGCTTTAAAACGGAAGGGGTGTGATAAAAAATTACCCAGAAATTTGGCTCACAGCTCGAAATCAGTTGTTCTAACAAAAACTCATCGCAACACAGCACTTGTAGCTAATGACCAGCATGGCGGTCTGCAATTTTGTATCCGATGCCTCGGGCTGAAGTCATAAGCGAGCGCCGAATCACAAAGTCCCAAATTCAGGTCTGCTTTGTTGTAATTTCGGTTGAAAATCTTTGGAAAAACGCGAAGCTACGTGCACAAATAAATGTATATATAATGCGAAAATTCATCAATTTAGTATAGAGCTATAAGTGCGACAGACGGACAAAAACGAATTTATGTTCAATTGCAATCAATGTGAGAAAACTCCACTCGCTGCATCATTTGCAATTGTGAAATCCCACTTTATTATGGCACGCCAAGTAACTTGCCTTACCGCCAAGGTGCCGAATTTTAGGCATTCAATATACTAGTAATTCTATCGGTTCAGCCTTCGAGATATTTTACTGCACCACTAAAGCAGACAGATTTTTTCTGCGAGGCAAAAAAATACGCCAGTTTTGCATTATGCGGCTTAAAAAATCTGTAGATTTTCGTCCCGTGGGGCTAAAAACACCCAAATACCCATAAATCGATAATGCTTCACTATATAATATATATTATTATTGTTTATTTACAGTGAATTACCTGTTTACGAAACTTTCTTGTTTTTCACCCCACCCCACTTTCTGTTCGACCTAAAGGATACAGAATTCGTCGCTCCCCAGGTGTCCCCAGCGGGGGGAAATTCAGTTCCCCGGCACTTCAAAGGCAGTTTAGGAAAGCCAAATATAGCTTGAGAGGTTGTGAAGATATTGCCGTTTTCGTGTATTTTGGGTTCAACGGACTCATCCATTAACCTGATTTGGCCCAATCCTGCAGCATAATTAACAATAATAGTTATCGGTTTGCAGATACATAGACAAGTTCCTCTATAAAATGAGACGAAAAACGCTATACAGCTCGAATGGTTGCAGAGATATTACCGTTGTCATATATTTTAGGTCTCACAGGCTCATTGAAAATCTCTTTTGACCCAAATTTTACATGCTAAGAGTGTTGTGTTGCAAACCATTTGTATATAAGTATCTTAATTAGACTTATTTACTCTACAAGATGATGCCAATTTTACTCAGATATCGACACAATAAGTCGTGTGATTTTTGAAAATCTTTTGGCCCGGTTTTTGTGGAGATGATGAAATCAAAATTCGCTACAAATATTTCAAGCTTCCAAATTACAGTCGCGGCCAGAAATAAGTGCAAAATAATCGATCAAAATTTCGATCGATTTCGATTAAGCGAAATTTCGGTCGATTGCGATTTCAATTGTTTTCGAAGTAGCTATAGCGCGAATCAATCTACACAGCCAATGTTGAGTTGTGCGTGTCACCCCTAAAACCTAAAAGCGGACATTGCAACACTTTTGAAGCAGATCAGAATTCTGCGCTTCGCGTCTTTTCCGCATTCCACGCAGAATTGAGTCACAACAAATAATTTACATAATGCCAGTAATATAACAGTTTAGTCAACTGATATCTCACCGAAAACATTTCTACATTCTTGTGCCGCCGAGGTCGCCCTTTCAATCCAGATACGAGTTGACGGACAGTCCAGCTCGGGAATTTCTGCGGTTTCCACTTTGTTGTTGATATCAACTGAAATGAGCGCATCATGGAGCAAATAGAATTCCGGTTCGGGCAAAAATTCAGCACACGGTTTAGGTTAATTTTTTGAGGTTTAGTATCTTTTCAACAGCCGCATGTTAAAATTTGAAACACGTTTATCATTTCGGAATCAAAATTCGCAAGAATATTAAATCAAACGGCAACACTATTTCAGGTGCTAAATATATGCATCAGATTGACGTGACGCTGCTGCATTACGCACTTCCACAAACGTAATGCCCTTACGATCCCGGCTATCATAACCTCAAGGGCGGACCTATTGAGTTCAATTTTTTTTATTTTTCTTTTTGATTCGGGTCACACCCAAGAAATTACGGAGCTTAGCAAGCCGCAGGAGCGCTTCACAGGATGTGTTCTGATCCTGCCGGACGGATTGCGCACGTAGCCGAAGCGGTACTACCTTTGAGGTCCCCAGGGAGGTTGGCTCCGTCACCTGCTCTCAAGCCAAAGAGACCATACCACTATTCCCTTTCCTCGTTTAACCGGAAGTGTATTTAAAAGGTATTCAGATTTGATGGATATTCCTACTTTCTCCATTTTATTTAACCATTGGCCCCCACTAGGGTCCGATAAATCCCTAGACGTTTAACGTCGGATTTGGGTGTGGAGTTTAATTTTGAGTTAAATTTTTTCTTATTAGTCGCACGAGTTGTACTCATTGAGTAATACAATTTTGAAATCGGCGAGTCACACTAAGGTTTGCTTCTTCGATGCGTGTGTCAATCCTGAACGTGGGTCGTCGATAGGGGTGACGGATTTCAAACCCCTTTTTGATATCTATTGCTACTAGATTCAACAAATCACATGGACTACTTGGGTTTGATTTAGCGTTTATTGATGAGTCAAAATCGTATATGGACAAAGAATATACTGTACGGGCTAATACAATAGGTATAATGTCACTAGTATGGGTAGTAATAGTCACTAAAATTAAAGTTGTTGCTAGCGGTTCCTACTCGACGAAACGAAACTGGCGGCCCCGTTTGTCGGGGCAACCGTAACAATTTGATTAACAGAATTTCACTCGGTTTGTATCCTTAAATTGCTCGGTTTCCTAATGTTCGACCGAGATTCTTCGTCTAACTCGATAGGGGGCTGAGGGAAAACCTATAATTTTTAATATCTAGCTAATTTGTCAACCTTTCTCTGTGAAACTTTGCACAGGGGCTGGGTTCGAGCTTATTTATCAACTTATTTGAACCTGGTCAACGGTCCTCACAAAAAATTGATCCGTCGGGCCGGGGCTAGCGACATCGTCAGCTTTTATATACAAAAATGTTTGCCACTGCTACTAAATTTATTAATTCTGGGAAATCTAATATTTTCATTGCAGCGGCCGTATATCGGAGATTCGAGTCTCCGACGGCTTTCGTGCTGCATTGAAGACTATACTCAGAGAAGGGAGAGAAATACAACTGAACTATAAAGCTGAAAGCTTGGAAAAACGTGTGTAAAAACGTGTGTAAAGACCATACCAAATTTTGATCAATTTTGGACTATTTTAATATGAAATTTTATATAACTTAACATGATTTACGACCTTGTTTACAACAATTTTATCTAAAATTCCTTTAAATTTTCTAGAAACTTCGTACTTCGTACCAAACTCAAATTTTCAAAACTTCCAGATGGAAATTATATAAATCTCCAGTAAATTAATACTAACCCATTATTTACTTAAGCGCAAGTGACTTGTCTATATTAAGCTAACGTTAGCTTAATTCCAGCTTGACACGCTAAAATTCGCTCGGCCGTTGTAGTATCCAGCGGTCCTAGCTGCATTAAATTAAGTCAAACAGAGAACTATAGAATTTATATGAAATTTGTGCCGAACTTTTCACTGATAAGCACTTCTTCCAAACTGTGCATCTTTCGTATTAAGCACGTATCAAACCCGCGACGGCAGAAACTATTATATATTCGTATTTACTTAACAGCACAAGCTTTATGAAATCGGCACACAGTGTTGGACACTTAAGGACAATATTAATATAAAGTTTAGGTGAGATTCCTATTAACATTTACTCACTAATAAGAGCCAAACAGTTCGACTTGACGGCTAGTAGAAGCAAGCTAAACAGCTAGTACTAACTCAGAAGCTTCAAGAGAAGAGCGAGAGAAAGCGAGACGTGGCTTAAGTAAACAAAAGAGGGCGACAAGTGGGAAAAGAGGGTCCCACCCCCTCGATGATGCCAGAGTACCAAAAGAGTCTCGGATTCGGACTGAGCAAGTCCGCCCGAGTAATATGATATGTAACAGGTCCATTTTTGGACGACAAAAGGGAAGGTGGGATCTCGGACGAGCCCATCATAAATTTTGCAAAGACATAGAGGGTGTTATACGCGGCTCCCGCGGGTTCGGGTACAGTTTTGTAGATTCACATTAGTTTTGACAAGGGAAATCTAACGAGGGTTACAGGCAGATCGGGGCGTTATTTAGCGTTTTTCACCGGAACGGGTAACCAATAGTGGCCACAGCGGGATAAGCGGGCTCAAATAAAAGCCTGGGTTTTTTGGACTACAGCGATGTCTTATACTCATATCTGTGTCGAACACTCGTTAGGTTATTTGATTAAATCATTTGTCCGTCCTAGTAACGCGGTTATTCTCATATAAGTCCGTGGATCCTGATCGGATTTCCACGAGACCGTAAAATTTTCTATTAAAAATGTTAAGGGCTAAATTGACGATTTCTTGACAGTTGCGGTGTTATGGGCCTGAGCCGCTACTTTTGGTTCAAAATTTCGATACTTTTTCTTTTAATTTTATCATTTATATTGAGCAGCGAAAATGAAAGCTGGTAACTGATAAAGTTTTGGTTACTGCCGTTTACCAGTGTAATCTTTAACATTGAACACTGGTAAAGTCACTCTTCCTACTAAAATTTTGAGGAAATTTGCTCATTTGCTGTTCTCTATAGGGCGAATAGCCATATTTTTGTTGTCTTCACTCGTGAGGTCGGTCGTGACGGGTATCCGTCACGGCCACTCTTTCCTATCAAAAATTTGAACTAAACTTTACGGTCCTACAATGCGGGGTAGGGCTATTCCTATATATCGGGGAGTCGTACCGTTTTATACTTCCACGAGTTGAGTATGTCAAGAGATCGCTATACTCAAGTTCTCTACCTATAAAAGTGTTAGTCTATATGCGTAAAGATCCCTAACTTTTCGTTAAAAATCATCCTAAACGAAGCAAATTATACTCTACTCTTTGTACCTCCAAACTTATGAACTATAAGGGTACAATGAAACGTAACCATAATCCTGAAAACAATAACGAAATACATAATTAGGTTGCATTCCAATATAGACCGTTATGGCCATGATCAACACAATAAAACGACAAGGATACGGTACGACAATTATTGATAAATGGTTACAATTATACGTCCATAATAAAGGGTATATATATTTCGAGTATAGTGATCATAAAACGGTATAGAATCATAATAAAATATAGGCGCTTTTATGGCCTGAAACAACACGAGAGTACGGTATGAATATGTTATAACGGTTATACAGAAACAGTTAACAAGTACGATCCAAATATATAACGGTAATCAAACGATGAAATCATGTATATCCACCTAAAAATACATATGAATACCAACAACGATACCAATGGTACACAGATACACGGCATGATCAGGGTTATGCGAATCAAATGCATAATACGTGCCTTTATGGCAATCAAAATGGTACAACAAAGCGATGGTAATATTTATATATATCGTCGCTTGTCTTCAAGAGCGCGTTATAACCAAAACTAAAGTTTAGATATAACAAGTATTTTCTTTTTTACTTGGGAGAACCAGAGCAAATTTCTCATGTTCGATAGTGAGAATACAGAGTTAGGAAATCCTCAGGTGGTCGAAATGCACCGTCGATGTGCTCCCTACTATTCGCCGAGAGCCATGCACTTTGATGATAAGGCGGTTTTGCATGTAACGAAAAAAGAGCTGATAACAATGCATGATCGCGATAAAAAATTTGCGATTATACACAACTATGTACTCACACCATACGGTTAGAAATCAGAGTCGTAATCCAGCTGATCCGCATCGGATACCGGCAGGGTATCGCTCACCGTTCTAGAAGATGGCACTGAAGAACGCGTGGTATTCGACAGGAATAACTGGCGGATTACTGGTGCACAATGATGAAAGATCCGAGCGCTTATCTTCACTGAGTGCTATCTGCTCTTTATAGGCAATAGAGAATGAGGCGGTCGCGAATGCTCGACTGTCGCGCAGCTGTCGGGGTGGGTCGAACGAAATTTTCTGGAAATCTTCGCTCTCATCGAAGCTGTTCCTATAGGAAATCTGCTTCGGATGCCGTTTTTTGTAAGGAAACCATCTAATAGCAGTCCATTTGACCGATTCCACACGCTCATTCCAGTTGGGCCCGTCCAACCCAATGGCTTTTGTGACGATCTTCCAGTCGATGAAGTCGTTGTGTTTCGTCTCCACAATGCGGTAAGGTTTTCTACGACGAGGCATCAACAGGATGTTCTTCCAGTCGTTATAAGTATTGATCGAAAGCCCCCGTTTTGCATGTTCTATCGCACTATGCATCGAGTGACACTCCATCTGAATGTGACCCTTCTCAAGGAACTTATGATCGATGAGCTGAATATGGCGTGAGCGGGCCACTACATCCAGGAACATTGCACCGGCAAACTGGTTTCTGTTCTGGCCCGAACAGTTATCACTGAAAGCGGAAACATGGGTCACAACATAGTGCAACTGCATTAGGTATTTGTAGAGACACGTTCCTATCTCGCAAGAGCCGCGCTTGCCCTCATATTCGGGGCAGAGATAGCACACGACGTCGTGCGGCTTTTCCTGTTGGTAGTCAGATTATATATTGACAGTTTTCGCTTATAAAACATAAGATTTGCCTGCGATAAGGGGCATTCCAACACGGACTGCAAGTCAAACGTTATACTTCTGAATTCTTCAATGTTTTCAGCTAGAGTCTTATCCTTGGCCTTTGCAAGCTGAGCACTGTCTTTCAGCTCTATATGCCGGTCATACTCTGTTTGATAGGCCGGTTTCCCGGCAGAGTCTAACGACCGAAAATGGCGACAAACAGAGCACTGGTCTTTTTTTCGGACGAAAAAAATCCCAGGTTGTATTCATCGTGAAAGATACGGCGATAAATGCCTACTTTGACGGCCTCGGTCTTATACATGTCCTTGTTCAGAGCCATGAACTCTTGATAAAGCTCAAACATCGTAACCAAGTTAAGCTCCTGGGGTAAGTATTTTCTGGAAGACCACTGTCGGCAGTGGTGGGAGCTAGCGATTGTAAAAGACTCAATATGGTCCATAACGCTCTGTTCCTGCGCCGTAGTTGTTTTGTTGACGGCCGGCTGCTTTCTAGACGCCACAGGTGGACTGAGAATTTGGGCAGAGGAAGCTGCTACTTTGGCACCAGCTGGAAGACCCTTAGTCTTCCTATAGCCACTGCCAATAGCCGTATCAACCGTATTGTTGTAAACGTCGAGTGTGTTCCTGAAGAACTTGGCACACACAGTGTTTAGCCCCTGTATCGTCTGATAAAGTGTACCTCCGAGAACACCGTACTCCGTTTTCTTGACCCTGCTTAGGCCTTTTTGGTGCATAGATTTCTACCAGAGAAATAAAATCCCGCTGACGCACAGCATCATCGAGTTCGCGGTATTCCGCAAAGATCTGTGCTGTCGCACACTAGTGATGTGTTGAGGGCAGCGGTATCGGCACCTGGAGCCATCTGTATCCTTGACCTGACGAGCAGCCCGAACGCGTACATCGGTGGAACCCTTTTCCTTGAACATTGTGTATTCTTCCCCTGCAATAGAACCCAAACTGTATGGTGGTCGAATATCACAAATTGGGTTTGCACTGAATTTCTAGAGTAACCAACATTGTTCAGTGACACAACTCCTAGATAACGCCTTGTTGCAGTTTGTCAGACATATAACACGGATTAAGTTATACTTAAAAACAATCTGGAACAAATCTAGAGCAATCCAACAAGTCTTGAACACATTTCGAACATATTTAAAAATGGGCTAACACCTTTCGAACAAGAGACCAGGCTACCAGTTCTCATAACCAAATACTGATCTCAAACGTTTTTCGGATAAAAATGTGACCATCGAAAGGCACACTAATCACCTCGACGCATAGTAAATCCTCATAGTAAATCCTAATATATACAATGTCTGTCTACAAATATTCGGAATAGCTAGCCTTTTCTGCTTTCGTATGGTTCTCTCCAAAAATTGAGGACCGACCTTCGACTTGTCGACCCGAGCGAAAGTGTCTCCTGTTGCTTCGACGTAGTACATGCGATCACTACGGGGCCGGTAGGGTGCTGGACGTTCCACATCTGTATCACTTGACTCGTTCGACTCAGGAACGTAATCATCGTCGGGTTCCTGTCGCTTTCGCTTTACCGACGGCGGTGGTTTTGAAAACGGAGGAATTCCACGCATTGTTGTTGGCCGTTCAGGACTTGTTGCAGTGGATGTCCCGCTTTCGTCAGGAACTGACGAAACGACTTCGTATGGTACCAACGGGCGACGGACTGGCTCATCAGCTGAGGAGGTAGAACAGCATGGCAATGGTGATTCGGACCGAACATCATCCGGCGCTTGGCAAGGTAGAGCAGCCGAAGTAGAAGGCGGCAACGGAAAGGTGACGAAATCGCTTCGCAGCAAGCCAGAAGTAGATGTACACGGCATCGGCGATGTGGAGCAGGCATTATCCGCAGCACGCGAGGTTGACGTAGCCGACTTAGAAAGCCGGATATGTGATAGCAGCAGCTCTTCACATTGTTCTAGCAGTTCTTTCAGAGCCAACTGCAACCGGCGCGAGCGATTGTTGAGGTAGTGATGAGTTTCTGCACAGGAAAAAGGTTTTATGTGGGAGCTTTTGAGGCAACTGATGTCGTTAGATCCATAAGATTCGACCCATTGAAAACCAGGCTTTGCCAGTTTTTCGCCGGCTTGCTTGATTTCCTCTTCCGTGAGTGTTATCGCGGGCCACCAATGGTATGGTCGAACTTTCCCCACAAGATAGTAGCAGGCGAAGCAAAAACCATTATATATACTATTTAAATAGACTGAAAATATACAAACACCCTCGGTTATCACCGAAACTGAACTTAAAGGTGTCACGGAAATAGAAATGCTGAAAAATTATTTTGTTCTTCTCGCAGAAAGAAAGAGAATAATTTTAGTGGCGGATTGCTATGCATTGGGTGTTTGTATATTATTTGTCTGCTATAGAATAATGATTATGGCGTTGATTCCGCATCGCTGTTGGGGCGGATGCCGTCAAAGGTGGAATCTGAAATTAATTAAATTAATAAGCAAATTAACACTTAATATTTTTCATAACGAACGTTTATGACGCGATCTTGCATATAGCACAAGAAGTGAAAAAAAGCCGTAACCATGTCGTGATAAACCGCGTTAGATTATAACGCGCTCTTGCACACAGCTGTTCTGAGACCGTGCTGCTAACGCAAATATACATAGCAGAACATAAGTGTTGAAGACAAGCGGTGATAACGCGATTTGGCATGAATATCCGTATCATTAATTTCTCTCCTATCGCGTCAAAATAGAGATTTTGACAAATTTGCTGATAACGCGTTTTTGCATGCATATATTATATCCATGATTCAGGTATTCCAATAAAGCGTTTACGGCCAGCAACAATATGGTTATAATAATGATAATACGATGCAAGATACGTATACCAAAAGGTGCCTTTGTGATACTACAACCAACACATATATATCAGGGAGTAACCGGAATTCCGGTTCCGGCGAAAATCGTGTTCCGGTTGCGGTTCCGGCAAAGGGCAAAAACCATACCGGAACCGAAATTCCGGTTTAAAAATTTTGTTTGAAATTTTCCAAATTTTTGCTTCATCTCTGATCCAAGTGAAGTAACGCTATCTACAACGCAGCCAAAAACTGCTTTCTTGGCAATGAACTGGATTTATTGAAACTGTGCGAGCAGTATAACAGTTTGTCTCATTTATAGCATTATGATTGGAGAGTTATCATCATTATCATCTAACTGACGAGCACTGTTTGTCCAACGCTAGCCTAAACAGTGTCTCTTACCACTGATCAGAAAATTACTTTTTATCTATTAATTTTTCCTGAATCATATAAACCAATAATTTCAAGTTTCCTACAGAACAACATGTAATAAACGTATGTGTAGTAAAGGGAGGCCAATAGGGACAGAGCGAAAGTGTTTATTCTTCGCTCTATGCGTTGTAAGCATATTCAATTTGACGTAGTATATATACGCAAGGGTGTACAATAGAAGGCATTTTTTGCTCTGGGTGTCCAATAAAACGACATATTGATCGATAAATAAACATTATTAGCTTCCTCAGTCTCTTTAAAGTTTCAGAGCGGCAATAATGTCATGGCACTACATTAAATTTAATGTAAAAGTTATTTTTAATGCATTTTAAGTCGACTACACCTTAATTTCCTCCTTCATATCTTTTACTATATATAAATTTCGAAGACCAGGTTCCCGTTCCGGATCCGGTTTAAATGGACGGTTCCGGTTATTCCCTGATATATACATATATATAGTAGCAATACTTCGATGGTTATCCATCCCTGAAAGGTTAATAACGAAACTCATTTCGATCGCAAAATCTGTCGGCGGTACAGGCCGAAATATAGCAAAAATCGTTATTCCTAGCGAGGTTAAATAGCGTAACGGTTCATGATTTGTGGCACGTATCTATTGTCTATAAATAACGTGACAACAGTGTCTTGCGGTCGATTCGTATGTACGGAAGAAGGTCGGCTTATGCATTCGTTTGCGCAAAGAGGTCATAAATTGGTTCTAATTCCATATCCGTATGTATTTCGATGTAACGGTTGGTTTCGTACTCAGTTGGGTCATCTCCGTTAGGTATTCTAAGGTGGGGAGACATTCGTAACAAAATCCGTAAATGTTGGCCACTACACCTGTCGCTAAGATTATTGGGGTATTCTATTAAATGTTGGCCATTGGGTTGTGACAGAATTATCGGGTTAGTCTATTAAATGTTGGCCATCAGAGTGTGGCCAGGATTATTTGGGTATTTGTAAATGTTGGCCATTAGAGTGTGACCAGGATTCATCTCCTTCGTAACGATCCAGTATGGATATGTTACATCTATAATAACAATTTTTACTTTCGTTCGCTCAAGTATTTTTGTTTAGCTCTTTTAATTTCCCATCAGTCATTTCATAACATTTGCTAAAACAATGTCCAAGCAAGAAACGAAGCTAGTGCGGCTAGCCTGCGTGCTGCGAGTAAGTAGATTACAACTGAACTTCCTAAACCGCCTTCAAAGACACTTACCGGTAATATATTACGAATTAAAACATACAACTAACCGGTCACAAATGTCGGAAGCATAGGAACGCTCGCGGTTCCAACTTACAGCGACAGTGTCCAAAAATAGCTAGAAACAAGGATGTCTGCGTGCACATAAATCTTCGATGGTATATTTTTAAATTCAGTGAGTTTGCTGAATTCTAGCTCCAGGAACGCATATGATGCCATGCATGCCTTGCTGATACAAAAAATTCTTTAACTACTCTATAATTACACATAGGATTTGGCGTAAAATACTGTCACAAACGCATTCTTCCGGCGCGTACAGAACCACAATCCTCGCTAAATAATAGAGTACCTTCGTCTCCGTCTTCGCGTTCTTGCAGCTGGAATACAGCGACAAGCAGCATCTGCATCAAGTCCGAGCAACAGCTTGACATCGGCTCGTTGTTCCAAAAACAGTTTACAAGCGTAGCTAAAAAATAAGAAGATGAACCGGCACTGCTGACAGGTATGATTACGGTTTAACATATCAGGATATTTGGGTAAACTATTTGCAGGAGTTACGTCGGGACATGCATATTCATTAATAGAATTTGTAATTATTTGTTTAAACTTCAAACGCATTTACATAGCGACAATTCCACTGCCAGTAATTGTTCACCTATTTTATGACTCGACAGCAATTGTATTAGGCCCAGATGGTTATTTACTGTATTTATATTTGTCTTTAGAAGTTTTCCGCGTAATTCACAAAGCATTCTTAGGAATGGCATTTTCATTATTATTTAGTCCATAAATTTTTTAATAAACGTGATCGAAACCTTTGTGCCAAACTATCATATACTCACGAAACTTTTCACAGCTGACTTGAATTTTTCTTGGGTCCCAACTGGCAAAATATTTAACGGAAATGTAAAAAATCGTAATAATGTGGTTAAAAACACTATATTTCATATTCAGATGGTGGATTCCCAGCACCCATATATTAACCCGTGTTTGATTACACGGGCGTTTTTGGCCTAACCCTCTCAGCAGTTATGGGTCATCATGCACGGAACACCCTATTTCCGGGAGTCTGTTGAACCAGCTGCTGCTTCCATCCGACCTGCCTAAAACCAGACCTACCACCTAGGCAGTTACTCCCCTGAATTTTCTAAGGCGGTGGGTGATGCTATCACAAGTAACTCTATCGAGATTGCAGAGCGTAATGAAGCATAGCTACCCCTACGCCTTTTGAGTGCACAGCCAGCCAATCAACTCTAGATAGCATACGTCGATATTCCGCTAATCAGATGTGGAGTGACATATATTCTTCACTTTTGTGCCTAAACTGACATCGCCTTAGTGGAAAATCACAAATGTGGTGTACAGAAAAGTTGTTATTGGAGATATAAGCGAAAACGTACGATTTTTCGATACGGAACCTTGTTATATTCGCATTTCAGTAATATCGTTGAAAACGTTTCAAATTTGAGCTAACACTCGAAGAAATTGCATTTCCACAGCGTCATGGTAGTGGTAGCTTGATAATAATTTGCGACATGATTTGGTAATAATTCTACGTTATCGTTTCGTATTGGACTATCAAAACCAAGTCTTCATTACTTGGTGGTGACTTTTTTTTATATAATCGACAGGACAGAAATGGGTTTTATCAATGACCTTACAACATAATCACTTGGCATAAAAGTCAGCAACAAAGAGATTGTAATGTCATAAGAGTAAAACAGCTTGACACCAGTGACGTTTGAACTATTTAACACTACGAAAGATATCAGAAGACAATGATGATCAATCCGGTGCCGCGCAGATTGATACTATTTTGCATTTAATAACCAAAATAGCCCATAAACGAACACAACATTGCAAAATGCCAAGATCGTTACCAAAATTAAACCCGTTTGGAAAATATAGCTGAACGTTAAGGTAGTCGGAGCCGAACGAATGAATGAATTGCAGCAACGCCAGAAGACGACTAAACGTAGCCGGTGATATTTCCGTTGGAAGTTGAATCGGCGGATAATCAGGAAGCACCTGGAAAAAAATGAGGTTAGGGGATTCTGATATCAATATGGCCACTACAATTTATGCTCCACCGGGTAATGCCTTGGACTTGTTCAAAACCAAAGAATCCAAGAAAGTAACAAATAAGCGTATATGTAGCAACTCACAGAGAGCAAAACAGAGCAAAATTGTCCGAGCAATACGGTGCGCGAACAAAGAGTGATACATTCTAGACAGTGGAGGCATTTGATGTCTTAGAACTCCCGAGACACACCATGGCAATCAATCAATTAATAAAATTATTGAGCTTCTTGAACCCCTTCAAAATCGAATAAAATAATTCACTCAGAAATTCTCATGAGGATAGGTGTCTGCTCGTTCATCGATCTTCCAACGATTTAGTTAGATTGACGAAGCTTTTAGTTCTGAAGATGGCTTCGTGCCAGACCCAACCCCCTCAAAATGGGTACACTAATGCGTGGCAGAGACTAGAGTATATTTCAAAATGGCCCTGATTGTGCTGAGGAGGAAAAATCAGAGAAGGGGCCCACCATCTTTTCAGTATAGCCCCCATAGTCTCTGTACCCCCAATCATCTCTTACCCCCAAACGAGATCTCTTCGAGATGAGGGTCGCCCCTTTTCAGATATAACCTCCTGATGGTGCTAAATATTGTTCTTTTTATTTGGATTTTTTGGGGTATAGAGGCTTTTTTGGGAAATTTTTTTCCTAAAGTTCCGCTTAAGATCGTCACCCCCCTAACCACCCATGGACCAGTTTTTCCTGTCTTTCCAATGGAAAAGGTTTCGGGGCTCTAGCTCTTCAAGTGGGTTCAGGAGATGGGCCCAATTTCATCAGTGGTTGGATTTTTTTAGAAATATGGATTTTGGTTTTTTGACATCTTTGGACATAACTTTCGATTGGATTAACCGATTGGGCTCAAATTTGGATATGATATAGAAAATGGAATGGGTGGTGTGACGATTACTGTCTGTCACATGAAGATATGGCTCCCGATATCAGGAATGCAACCGAAAAATGGATATTTTGATGTTTGTAAATTAGGTTTAGACTGGGCTCAGTTATAGGGTAAGCTTGAAGCTTAGGTTAGGATATGCGGAAATACTGCACTGGCAAACGCAGGCGAGGAAGTACCAGTACTGTGCACCCAAAACCGTGGCAGTTAGTTAGTAGGCTTAACTTACTCTTAGTCTAAGGCTTAGGCTTATTTTGTTAGGCCTAATGTAGAACTCTATAAGAAAACTTATTACAGACATTAGAACTAATCTCTAGACGCGATACATGTTTACGATTTGGGCAATGCGTGCACCGACAAATTTTCAGCGAATTGTCGTCGCCATTGAAATTGAATGGTTCGCTGGAATAGGTTATGAGGAACACCTTGGCGTCGCCGAGTGAAGGTTTTCAAATTTCCCCAGAGACCATCAATGTTTTGCGTATGGGCGTCGGGATTGTCGGGATTAAGGAATTGGCGGTTATGGTGGTTGACCGTGGCGTAAGTATATTGCTGGGGGCTAAGTAGGCGGCGCAGTCCTTGAATGTAGGTCTGGAAGCTGTCGGTGATGATGCGGGTTCCCGGCCGGATATGTTGAAATATTAGGGGCATGATTATGTTAACGGTGCGATTGAGGACGTGGAAAAGTAGACACTTGCCCGTTTATCGTTCAATCATGCCCAGCACCCAACCATGCTGACGACGTGGCATGCCGCGATTGTATTTTTGTCGAAAAAACTTCGACTCGTTAACTTCTACGTCGATACCGGGGCCGCCCAACATGCTGTTTTGCCAATGATCACGGTCGTAAGCCACAGCGACATCCCTACAGTAGTTGTACCAGTTCGTAATGGTATCTGTGGCGACCACTGTTTGCAAGCGAATGAAGTTTGACAGCAAGTTGTTGGTGTAGCCGAAAATGATCACGAGTGTCGTTTCCAATGTGATCCGGTGACCGGCAAAAAATGAGCCGCTTCGAATAGATAATTTGGCTCGGCAATTTTTACAGCGCCATGCGTACTTGTCAAGGCGCGCGAGGTCATTGCGCGCAGCTACCTAAATACATCGCGTCGCGACATACATTGTTGGTTATTAGCGATAAGTCTCCATTGGGCAAGCAGAACAATACTATCTTCATATGTAGTTGTTCTACGCACCATTTGGTTATAGGTCATGAGCAAATTGTTAATATCAGGTTCAGAAAGTATAGTATTAAGGGGCGAAATGTTGAGGTCTCCCACGTGCTGCCATAGCTTAATATTATGCTATAAAATAAAAATGGAAAATAAATCATCAATCGAGCGTTCCCAAAGGGTTACTTCCGAAGTGGTTAACTGTTCTTGCGGATAACTTCAGAGGGAGGCCAGATATATCGATATGAATGGTACCATTGAGTTTCTCCTGTAATTCTGGATCGATCTAGGTGCATCATGTCTATTTTGCAAAAAAATTTTTTTCAAAATTTTGAGATGAACTTTGGGTTAATATTTCACAGGTGGGACCATTGGGTAAAAACAGAAAAAAAATGAATTTTTTTGAAAATGGTCGTATGCGGTATTTTTGAACTCAGCTCGTCGAGCTGAGTCGATTGGTACCAATTTCAGCGGCGTGCGACCATTTGCTGATTCCCCCCCAAGCCGCAGCGCCTTAAAAATTATATATCAGTTGCTATATCCATTAAGTTTACTATAAATGGATAAGAATAGGCTCTGGCTCCATTCAAAAATGTAATTCAGCTATTAAAAGATGCTAAGGCTATAACTAATAAGAACTAGATAGTAAATTTTAAAAATTGGAGCTCAATATAGCTCGTTGGACAACTGATAAAATGAGCCACACTCACCATTAAGTCGTCACATTCAAGGTCGTCGCGCATTCGTTTCCATTCGAGCAGCGCCGCTTGTTCCTTGCGTTTTTCTTCCTTTGCCTGTTCACGTTCCAATCGAAGACGTTCTTTTTCCTAAGCAGATCGAAACACAAAGACCTTAACACTATACCCTGGCTGTAACCAAATTAGCTACTTCTGTTCATTTCTACGCCTAACAGCAATCCCCAGCTGCCCGAACAACATATTCACTGTCTGACAGTTACCTGTGCACGCACTCGCTCGACTATCAGTAATAAAATTCAAGAACAAGCTTTACAGATGCACTCCGCGTTAGCTACGAATACCAATCGTGTGAAGGTTAATGACCAGACTGTCGATCCGCCAGCGTGTCTCGGGCTTCCGGAACAACTGGAAAGCCAAGACGATTGAGCAGACCGTTGCATTATAATATAGCACGACTGCCACCGACTCACCCATTCATTGTAAAACACAACTATATCGTATCACCACAATGAATGGGCTTAAGTAACGTGCACTTCCAACAATTGTATAATATAATAAAATAGGAGCCGAGCTGTTTCAAGCTAAACCTATTCATCAAACATGTTTCACTGCAGGAAAAGTTTCTGCAACTCTGGACCAGTAGTCCCTATGACGATGAAAACGGAGATAACCAGCGCTAAGTGAGTATGTCGCGGTTTCAGCTTCGAACGGACCCGTCAAAATATCATAACAATTACATTTCCAATTTGTAACAAAACCACAGGACTATTATTTCTTTCTAAAGCGGACACAAAAAACCGAAACTCACAAAATTTTTAGGCGGCAAATTTACTTAATGTATTTTTCTAGTGCTAGCCGAGTTGAATCCACAGCACGCAAAGCAAAATAATTTCAAAGCATTCAGCAACTTCATTGAAGCTCTTTTCATACAGCTCGATTAAAAAATTTGGCCCACAGCAGCGGAAACCAAAGTGTTTAACTGGATAAATACATATACAAATCCATCACTCACCTACACGAGTGTTGTTCATGTGACTGTTAGCTGGAAAATGGCTGCTAGACACAAAAATGGTAAACCTTCGATAAGCGAATTCTCCCATGACTGTCAGTTTCATGATAATTTAGGCTGAAATAGACGAAGCAGAGCAGACCACGCTAGGTCCACAATTAAACTATATTCCGTGTAGAACAAAAATCAGCGACGATCATTTCAGCGATGAGCTACGCCTGGGACAAACAGACAAAACGATTTTGCACAGCTGACCGATACGGGAGAAACTCTCATCGCCATCGACTGTGTGAGAGTTGAACCGAATCATCAATGTTTCAAACAAAGAGGCCAACTAAGAATTCCACACAATTCCCTATTTTCTGAGCCTGGCTTCACGACATCTCTTCGTGTGCACAAGGACATTATATGCTAAACTTACCTTGTCTCGCTCTTCCTTTTTATGTCGCTTAATTTCTTCAGGATCTTCTCGAGGCGAGCGATACACGTTGTGACTAAGTAAATCTAAAAAATCGATAAATACAATCACAAATAACACCACCTTAAAATTAAACCATCGGATGGATAAAAACAGATGGTTTCTGAACAGATTGAAAGACAAAGCAATGCAATATGGTCAAACACAATAGTATTGTTATACCTTGTATTGTTAAAAGAGCAATACATTCAACCTAAATAGACTGCTCGAAACTCACCTGAAGCCGGCTCCCGGTCCGAGCGTTTGTGTGTCTTCTCGTTGTTTCCGTCGTTTTCGCCTATAAGCAAAATAACTAATTTATCAAAAAAAATAGACATGCAGTTTCGTAGTTACACGAGGCAGTGTAGCGGACGAACAAACACGCTTTAGCCAAACCTGGCCTCTCCACAACGAACTCAATCACTCCTAAATACTTAAGCTTGCCGGGTCGTCAACATGGATCAACTTGGCGTTTGTTCTCATGAAGTTGTGGTTCTCCAAGGTTGACAATGGGGCGGCCCAGTTTAAGCGCAATTTGGAGAAGAGTGAAGACGTCAGCCAACGATAACTACATTGTATATGTGGCATTGGCAGCATTATCCGTCCAACCTGGGTCAGCGTGTAGATATTTATGCCCGAGAATCACTTTGATTTTGTGTGCAACTCATAGCTGCAAACATAAATATACGGTACAAAACTGGGACCTGGACCAGCGTGTGGATATTTATGTCCGAGAATCACTTTGATTTTGTGTGCAACTCATAGCTGCAAACCAGGGAATAACCGGAACCGGAACCAGCAACCGGAACCGTCCATTTAAACCGGATCCGGGACCGGGTCTTCGAAATTTATATATATAGTAAAACAGATGAGGGAAGAAATGAAGGTATAGTGGATTTAAAATGCATTAAAAATAACTTTTACATTAAACTTAATGTATTGCGATGGTATTATTGCCTTTCTGAAACTTTAAAGAGCCTGAGGAAGCTAATAATGTTTATCGATCAAATATGTCCGTTTTTGCACATTCAGAGCAAAAAATGTCTTCCACTATACACCATTGCGTATACTGCGTCAAATCGAATGTGCTTACAAAGCTTGGAGCGTAGAATACACACTTTCGCTCTGTCTCCAGTCGCCTCCCGTTACTGCACATACGTTTGTTGCATGTTCTTCTGTAGGAAACTTAAAATTATTGGTTTACATGATTTGAAGAGAAAATAATAGATAGAAGGTAATTTTCTGATCAGTGGTCAGAGACACTGTTTAGTCTAGCGTTGGACAAACAGTGCCCGTCAGTTAGATCATAATGATAATAACTTTCTAATCAGAATGCTATAAATGAGACACACTGTGATGCTGCTCGCACAGTTTCAATAAATACAGTTCATTTCCAAGAAATCAGTTTCTAGCTGCGTTGCAGATAACGTTAGTTAGTTTAGACTGATTTACCAGGTTCACAAGCGCACTGGCGGGTGCTTGACGCAATTTATGTTAGACAAGCATACCCTAAGTACTTCTGCGTAAGCCATACTCTGTTACCGAGTTGGACAGGTTTACTTCAAACGTATCCCACAGACTTTTGGATGTGTAAAATAGCTGCTACAAGCATCGACCTGGCTTTGATTTAACAAACTCCTGCAGGTTATTATGAAAAATTCCTGCTCAAATTATGTGCCCTACTTACGTTTCACACGGCAAATTGGTTAGTTAATCTTTTCTTTTGTTTGGTTGTATTGGAGCTTGATCATTGTGTAATAATATCGACGTGACGCTGCTGCACTGCGCACTTCCCAGACGCAATGCCCATACGACCCCGGCTATCGTGACTTCAAGGGCGGACCTGATGGGTTTCAATCACGCGAATGTCTTTTCCCACGCCGAGTTAGGCCCAACAATGACCAGGACTAGAAGCCGCAGGAGCGCTTCACAGGATGTGTTCTGATCCTGCCGGACGGGTTGCGCACGTAGTCTACGAGGTACTACCTTTGAGGTCCCCAGGGAGGTCGGCTCCGTCACCTGCTCACAGGCCAAAAAGACCTTACCACCATCTCCTCTCCACCGTCTAACCCGGGAAGTATGCGATTCTTTCTAACTTTCTAAAAATGGACAATTATTTGGTTTTGTTTTAGCCAGTGGCCCCCACTAGGGTTCCCGATAGTTTGAGGTTATCCTAGCTAAGCCCCGGATTGCGTGATCCCGAATTTCCTTAGTTTGGTGTCTAGTGACGGGTCTAAAAATTTCTTCTCAATGAAAATGGATTAACCCGACCTATACAACAATAGTCATCAATAAACTAATTTGTCAAAACACGGCATATACTGTGAAGCCTTATCTTATGACAGCTGCG
>JASANE010030360.1:0-18858 GCA_030248225.1 Trileptium ribeirensis | reverse complement strand
TGCTGGCAACCAAGTTAGTGACCTGTTTAGAATCCCATAACTTTATGCTATGGCCGCCAATACAAAATTCACCTTTACACATGTCCAGGAAGCATCTGTACAAAATCATAAAATCCACTCCTAAAATAACATCATATGGAATGTGTTTACTCATGAAAACCTTCTTGGCGTACATGATTAAATCAATGTCCAGCTCCACATCGATTTCACCCAAAGGTTGTAGACCCTGACCTCTGACAGTCTTTGCCACTTGACCGGTCGTTGCTAATTTCCAAAGAACGTTGAAATTTCGCAACCGCTTTGCAGTCTGCAAATTTAATAAACATATATTACAACCAGTATCGCACAATATTTCCACAGGAATTGTCCCAAATAATTTACCCAGTATAATGGGTACCTTGCCCGAAAACGCTTCAGTCTCTTTGTATTTACCAGTATAAACGCATAAATTTCCGGTTTCAATAGCCACTTTTGTTTCAGCAACGCTCCCATCCGTTAGCAACTGCGATTCAATAACAGTATTTAATTGTTTTCTGATCATCATCAACATTTTTCCCATACAGTTATCTCCAGTATGATTTGAGACATGTGAAATATTATTATCATTCAAATTCAAACCGCATCCCCATATCTTATTGTACCTGGCCTCAGCTAAATACATATTTTCTGTATCAAGAAGCTGTTTTTGTAGTTTACAGTTATTAGAAAACTTGGCTAGGTTTGCTCTATAAATAGTTCTAAAAGCAGTACCTGACGTATACCAGCTGTTACTACTATTACACACCATTAGGGACCTGCTAGCTAGTTGTTTTTGATATTTCGGGCTCCGTTCAGCTAATATTTCAGCTGCTGTGTGAAAATCTTCAGCGAAAAAACATTCGCGATATAGGTAATACTGTTCACTACAATTGAATGACTTACCGCCAATATACACGGTGCTTTCATAGTGGTTAGAAAATGGGCTTGATTTTCCGTAAAACGCTAGCACCGGACTTTCAATTTGCCTTAAATTCTGAGCGATACTTTTAGGCAAATTTGCATACCCAAAATCCATCGCATTACTGAAATTTCTCATCAGTGACACGAGCCCGTCAGATCTCGCTACAGGGCAATAATTTAGTGCAACAAAAGGCTCTATATTATATACATGTTCAGTTATTCGAGTTTCGCTCGCTGCGACTTCCAAATCAGCGGTAGTTAGTTGGTCACTTAAGTCTATTTTTGAACCAGTTCCACTCCAGTATGTCATTACAACGGTGACTTCATCCTCTCTGGGAGCCTCAGGCACCGCAAGCTGACATAACATTGTCTGTCGTGGATTTGAGTTACTGCTACCTTGCATTATTTTATTGGCTAACCTGTCATTTTGCTCCCGTGACCTTTCCTTCTCCGATCTCCAATCCACCGATGGTGTCGCCGTTTGTTGTAGTTGACCAGTTTGAATTTCTTCCTTCCATGCTTGCGATTCAAACGTTGGCATTTTGTGGCATCTATTTCACTGCGGGGTTTGTGTTAATGCCCCTGGACTAGGCGCGCTAAGCGCCCTTGGTCCTGAGGGCTCCGAGGTTGCCAAAAGTTTTCAGGGCTCCTATTAGGCGCCCAAGAGTTATTCTGATACTTTCTATTGAAAAATGCGGGTCTTCTCTGGGGACAGTTAAACTTGATGTGACCTGGTCTTCGGCAATAGTCATATTTTACGACCATCAGCAGTCATCCTATTTCTATAATTATCGGAATTACTGTTCCTATTAAAATTTGCCGTGTTCAGATGTTTCTAGATTTTGTAACAAGTTCTCTTAGCTCCTTATTTCAACTTTAAGATGTCCTCCATTTTCTGCTCAAGTCCACTTGAAAACGCCCCTCCTCATTAGCAGCTAATTTTTCAGCACTGCAGGTCGCCAACTCAAAAGAGCCTTCTAGTTTCTCAGCATTCCTGCTCACAAGCACGAGCAATCGCCGCTTGGAATGCGGCTGGACGATGTCATAACGAACCTCCTAATAGAACTTTTGAGACCGTTGAGAGGTTGTCCAGTGCTATTCGCTCTCTACTGTCAGTATCTAGTGTCGGGTATGTCTTGTGAACGAGGCGTTCGATATCTTTAGCGTAGGTCAAAACATCCTCCCTGGGCCCCTGCGTCTCTGGTTCGTAGCTGGATGCTGTTCTGGTTCGTTATTTCCGTCGGTATCAACAATTCCTTAAGAGACTTTCTCACGACATCATAAATTTCTGAATTCCAGCGGAAGAGAATCCATTTTCTCGCCGCCTCATCTCGCAAATATACTGGTAGCAGACGTGCCATGTCAAGTTCATTCCATCTCATTGGCTAGTGCTACACGTTCGAAAGTGCCTAACCAATCTTCAAAATTTTCCCAAAATTGCCGTGATATAGTGAAACATTTTTAATTTCAATGGCTCGACGTTCATAGTATGCAGGTGCCATTTGGTTGCCGGCTGCCGATGAGGCCAAGGTGTCATTCCCGCTCAAAATTTCGAAATTTCTGATGTGGATCTAGATTCTGACTACAACAGAGTGACAAACCAAACAGCATCCAGTTCAGGCCCAGGAAGGATAAGATGTACACTAAAAGATAAAACACCTATTCACAAAATTAACACTGACAGTAAAGACAAATAGCAGCTGGACAACCTTTCTCAACATTCTCAAAAGTTCTATTAGGAGGGTTGGTATGACATGGTGTCAGTGCTTTGTGACAGGGAATGCTATGAGGAGAACTCAAAGGCTGCTTTGAGTTGGCAACCTAGTACTGAAAATTAGTCTGGAGAAGGATCAGTTTAAAGTTGAATAAGGAGCTAAACTTGTTACAAATGTGTTGGCAGCCTAGTCCCTGGGCATCAACACAAAAACGCAGTGAAATAGATGCCACAAAGTGCCAACATTTGAATCGCAAGCATGGAAGGAAAAAATTCAAACTGGTCAACAGCTACAACAAACGGCGACACAATCGATGGATTGGAGATCGCAGGTGGAAAGGTTACGGGAGCAAAATGACAGGTTAGCAAATAAAATAATGCAAGGTAGCAGTAATTCAAATCCACGACAGACAATGTTATGTCAGCTTGCGGTACATGTGGCTCCCACAGAGGATGAAGTCACCGTTGTAATGACATACTGGAGTGGAAACGGTTCAAAGATAGACTTAAGTGACCAACAAACTACCGCTGATTTGGAAGTCGCAGCGAGCGAAACTCGAATAACTGAACATGTATATAATATAGAGCCTTTTGTTGCACTAAATGATTGCCTGTAGCGAGATCGGACGGGAGCGTGTCACTGATGAGAAATTTTGGTAATGAAATGGATTTTGGGTATGCAAATTCGCCCAAAAATATCGATCAGATTTTAAAGCAAGTTCAAAGTCCGGTGCTAGCGTTTTATGGAAAATCAAGGCCATCTTCTAACCACTATCAAAGCACCGTGTATATTGACGGTAAGCTATTCAATTGTAGTGAACAGTATTACCTATACTGCAAATGTCTTTTCGCAAAAGATTTTCACACAGCAGCTGAAATATTAGCTGAACGGAGCCCGAAAGCTCAAAAACAACTAGCTAATGGCTCCACAATGGTGTGTAATAGTAGTAACAGCTGGTATACATCAGGTACTGCTTTTAGAACTATGTATAAAGCAAACCTCGCCAAGAGTTCTAATAACTGTGAACTATAAAAAAAGCTTCTTTATACAGAAAAGATGTATTTAGTTGAGGCCAGTTACAATAAGATATGGGGATGCGGTTTCAATTTGAATGATAAAAATATTTCAGATGTCTTAAATCATACTAGAGATAACTGTATGGGAAAAATATTTATGATGATCAGGAAACAATTAAATACTGTTATTGAATCGTAGTCGATAACGGATGGGAGCGTCGCTGAAACTAAGGTGGCTTGTGAAACCGGAAATTTATGCGTTTATACTGGCAAATGCAAAGAAACTGAAGCGTTTCAGGCAAGGTACCCATTATACTGGGTAAATTATTTGGGACAATTCCTGTGGAAATATTGTGCGATACTGGTTGTAATATATGTTTATTAAATTTTCAGACTGCAAAGCGGTTGCGAAATTTCTACGCTCTTGGGAAATTAGCAACGCCCGGTCAAGTGGCAAAGACTGTCAGCGGTGAGGGTCTACAACTTTTGGTGAAATCGCTGTGGAGCTGGACATTGATGGAATCATGTACGCCAAGAAGGTTTTCATGAGTGAAGACATTCCATATGATGTTTGGAAATTAGCAACGCCGGTCAAGTGGCAAAGACTGTCAGCGGTCAGGGTCTACAACTTTTGGGTGAAATCGATGTGGAGCTGGACATTGACGGAATCATATACGCTAAGACGGGTTTCACGAGTAAACACATTCCATATGATGTTATTTAAGGGGTGGACTTTATGATTTTGTACAGATGCGTCCTGGACATGGGTAAAGGTGTATTTTGTATTGGCGGCCATAGCATAAAGTTATGGGATTCTGAACAGGTCACTAACTTGGTTGCCAGCGCGTCAAGCAGTAATGACTGTACTGTTATTGGCGAAAGCGCGAGACTTACCCATGAACAAAGTCCAATTTCAGAAACTGAAATTACAATTCCCAAGCTCACCCACTCAAGCAGTGCCAAAAACGTCGGTGGTTTTTCACATATTCAAATATTTTCTACAATTGCTATCAGTTAGTGTTCTCGTGTTTTCCTCTGTGGGACCTTACCGCATACCGCAAGTAGCGCGAGACGATATCCAAAATCAGCTAGCTAACATGGAAAAGTACGGCATAATTAGACCATCAGCTTCACTGTGGGCGTCACCCATTGTCGTGGTGCGTAAAAAGTCTGCAGAAAATAGACTTTGTGTGGACTTCCGCAAACTCAACGCGGTTACCAAGTCAGATGTCTTTCCGATACCAAGGATTAGTGATTGCCTGGACAAATTATGTGGAGCTAAATACTTTTCAACGTTAGACTTGACTAGTAGTTATTGGCAGATGGAATTGGAGGAATAGGATAAAGAAAAGACTGCATTTATCACTGATAATGGTTTACTCGAATTCAATGTCATGCCCTTCGGTTTGAAGTGTGCTCCAAGCTCTTTTATGAGCGCAATTAAGTTCCTTTTAATTGGACTGGAAGATAAGGTACTTTCATATATAGATGATATTCTTATATATTCTTCTTCATTTGAACAACATTTACAGGATTTGGCGGAAGTGTTTGGTCGTCTTGAACAAGGCAACATGAAATTGAAACCAAAGAAATGTTGCTTTGGCAAGACGAAAGTTCAGTTTCTAGGACACGTTATCTCAGGTGACGGCATCGAACCGGATGAAGGAAAGGTGAAGTCAGTAAAGGAGTACCCGATACCAAAGAATGTCAAGGAGGTAAGAGGATTTTTAGGATTAGCCTCCTACTATAGACGATTTATAAAAGATTTTGTAAATTTGCGACACCGTTAAATAAACTCCTGAAAAAAGAAGTGTACTTCGTATGGACGCCAGATTGCCAGTTAGCGTTCGAAACTTCAAAATCTTGTTTAATTAAATACCCTGTTTTAAAATGTCCTGATTTCACGAAGCTGTTTGTTTTGATAACGGATGCGAGTAACGAAGGTTTGGGTGTCGTGTTATATCAGGCAGACAATGAAGACGAGCATGTTATTGCGTATACTTCCCGGACTCTAGCGCCAACTGAGAAAAGTTATGCTATTACTGAGAAAGAGCGCCTGGCCGTTGTGTGGGGAACAAAATACTTCAGATATTATTTATTGAGTCGAAAATTTAAAATAATCACCGATCACTCTGCCCTAAAATGGTTAATCAGCATTAAGGAGGAGAACGGAAGGTTACTAAGATGGTCACTTTTGCTATCTGAATTTGAGTTTGATGTCGAACATCGACCGGGTAAACTCAATTCAAACGGTGGCGCCTTGTCTAGAATGCCGGTGGGTCAATGCAGTATCGATGACCAGGATGATCATGAACAATTGTGGTTCCCAGAAGAAATTGATGTTAATTATTTAAATGTAAATACTTCAGATGAAACCTACATTTATAATACAGATAACCTGAGCGAGTTGGGCGCCAATAATAATCTCCGTAATTTGCAGTGGATGGACAACGAGCTCCAACCCGTGTAATCTGAAATCAGATATTTTATGGAAAAAAAATTATACAAAATTATTCGGTGTTTGTTTTCGACAGATCCAGAAACAAGTAAAGAAGGCTGTTATATTCGGAAATAATATAGGTGACTTTGAAATTTACACAAAAATATATTGATTACATGTCCATACCAACTTTAAATTTGAAGTTTACGAAATTGTTTGTTTTTATTCCGAGGGAACGATATTCTCTAAGGAATTTATGCTAATTTTGGTTGACCAAAAAGCTTTTCTTATAGTTTGATATGAAACAAAAACTCATATGTGGTCGATAAGAGCAGCTGTTTTTCGAGCCAAATGGAGCTTCTTAACTTGAGTTCACGTACCTTTCGATTCAAAATCTGTCGAATTCTTTAAATATTACAGCAAACCTTTACACAAATTTTATAATACTTGACTCGAAATTTAATTCTGTTTCTGTTTAGCTGAGAAATCGATTGCGGCTACTCTTAAAGATGACAGCTGTCAAATGAAAGCACTACCTTCAGAAATTATCAAAAATCGTGTGGAATATTTGATTGCAAGCGATTACGAGTCCCTTAGTTGCGCCAAAGATATAGCGATGGAATGTCTGCTGCTTGAGTATCAAGGATTTTCCAATATATTAAACCGAAGGGGTAAGTTTTGAAGATTACCAAAATATCTTGTTTGACATGCGAGTACCGCATTTTTTAACGAAAATTAGCATAAATTTGCGTAAAACTGGGAAAAATTTGACTAAATCTGACAAAAATGTCACTGTGGGGAGTTAGCGGGGTGCTAGGTCTCCCTATGATATTTACCCTTAGTCCCACGGACCTTCGACACCTATGGATTAATGCGGGTACTACGATGTGTGCAGCGATATGGTCAAAATGAAAGAAGAAATCAAACACTTTTCGCGTTTTAAACTCAGTTCTATTTTAACTCGATCTTAATCGACTTGATATGATTCAGTTTTCATAAACAAAACTGATTTTAACTCCATATTTGTGGATTTTATTTCATTCGGTTTGATTAAAATTGAGTGAAATGTATTTTAATCGAGCTTATCACACTATCAGCTGAAGTTAAATCCACCACCCACATGACATGAGTTAAATTCCAATTTTAACGATCAGAAAAAATAAATTTCCTACAACTCAGCTTTGCGGATGTGGATTTCTGCAACGATTTTGCTTGAAACGATAGCTTCGAAATGAATGTATATACGATGTTTTGTTTGATAGTGCTTTTCATTGTTTTGTTTAATCAAACTTTAGCTTATTGCTTGACTATACCCATCACTTCCCAATGGCGCCAAACTGGGCCACCGCATATTGCGATCTGTTTTCTTAACTAATTATGGTGTATCTTTGCACGTACGTTGTTATTCGCTAGTTTTACGTGATTTCTTAAGGACCCGAGTAACAGCTCCTATGTGGCCCAGTGTCTTCATAACGCGGCTTGTGGTCGAGCGATACGTGTTTGTTTTCCGGTGCCATGTTGTGTTTCTCAACACTGAGCGAAACACAATTTAGGTTGGGCATTAAGGGTTTATAAATCAAAATATATCCTATTACTTGATTAAAAGTCCAAGTGTTCGAACTTTAAAGAATTTTAGGGCATAATAGGATTCTAAAAATATTGCAGTTTGAATCGAATTCTAGTTATAAAACCTTTTACACTGACCGTAGGCATTCGCCGTATTGTCGGCTTTATTTTTATACGCGGAACTGATACTGCTTCGGTTGCCGCTTAATTATTTATTTATTATACTGATGAAACGCCGCAAGATATTTATTGCCTTTTTGATAATAGCAGATGGCGGGCATTAAAAAGTGAGATTAAGTCCGATTGTAATTCTAATAACTCGGCATTCAAAATCAACAAAATTAATGCGTCGTTCACAGAGAAATGTATGCGCTTACTCGACATGGTCAGCATACACGTGTGTATGGAAACGATACATTCGACAGTATGTAACAACCTTCGTGAGTTGTAACGCAAATCGGGTTCTGCGTAACAATACGTTGTTACGTATAAGCGCTTGTATGTAACGACATTGCTAATGTTGTTACATACAAGCGCTTATTAACAACATTCGTACGTTGTTCCGCATAAACGTTTGTATGTAACAATATTACTAATGTTAAGTTCTATTTGTTGAATGTTGTTACATATCCCCCTCCAGTTTGATATTAGCAGCCCCTCCATTTTGATATTGGTGCCTCCTTTCAGTTTCATGTTGGTGTCCACTCCAGTTTGATATTGGCCCCCTCCATACTTTAATATATACAGCCAAATAGCCATTTTTCGCAACATAGGACCTACAACATAGGTGGATAACCGCAGTAGAGATTATTGCGAAATTTTATATGGATAAATGTTAGCAAGGCCCTATAGAAAAAAATACTATAAGAATGAATGGTTTAATAACCCAATAACAGCTTCACATTTATTAGTAAACGTGACATCCACATTTGCATGGATCCACTTTAAGCGCGTACACCTGTATTATCCCTTTGTCAAATCAGTTTACTATCGTAAATTTCAGGCACGCGCACAATTCACGACTTTTTGTTATGTACGGGAACACCATTTTCGATACAACGAATTTGTGATTTTGCATTTTGATTGGTGATCTGGCATTTAGTTTTTGCTGTCCTCTCACAAAGTAAGCGTTGGTAAACCCCGCTATAATCAATGAGAATACACGTGTAATACATGTACTGCAATTTTAGTATTAGTTGTTGCATCATATGCATCTGTTTTACGCAAGAGGGTGTCCTGTGCTTTCAGAAATGTCGTCCAAGCCAATTTACGATTTAACTGCGGCATTGTTAGACAAGCACACTTGTGGAAGTTTATATGTATATTACAAATACACCCAAACTTGTCTAGAAATTTATTTGTTCAAAGGCCCAATGTATGCTGGAGAAGACTATAAGGTTACTGTTGATATAATATGATCAATGAATTAAAAATATCCATTTGTCGCGTCTGATAGACAGTCATTAATTGAAATAAATATTTAATTGTGTCATATTATCGCTGCAAGCTGACTGCTATTGTGGTGGGTAACAGTGCAGTGTAATATTTTTCTAAATTTAACAAATGGAGCCTATCATTTTTGTCCGAAACTCCTGATTTTGATGTATACGGCGAAGATTTATATATGTCGAAAGTTTAAACTTGCATTGAGACCCGCACTAACTACATACCATTTTGGTACTCCCCCGCGCTTGCTTGATTTAAATAAATGCGCAACAAAATCAACGAAAACACTGTGACAGAAATATTGTGTGACTAGCTAGGTGCCCAATATTATATTTTATACTGCATGCCTGTATTGTGACGAAAACAGAAGGGTTGACCGGGTGCATCTGTGCTACCCCAATGCAACGAAGGTGCGTCGAAAATTTTAGTACAACAGACAAAATTGACAAAAATAAAAGATGTCTTTCGGGGGGGTGGGTAGGGGAGGTTCATCAACTGGTTTCGCCCCCTGGAGGTGACCCCAAAGACCTCTGTCCCCTAAGATCACCGCCACTCCGCCGACCCCGGCATCCCATTGTTGTTACGAAGCTGCGATAGCTTGTAACTTTCGAGCGTAACAACATTAGCAATGTTGTTACATACAAGCGCTTATGCGTAACAACGTACGAATGTTGTTACGCAGAACCCGCTTTGCGTAACAACTCCCGAAGGTTGTTACATAAGTTCGAATGTAATGTTCGAGTAAGTGCACACATTTCTCTGTGAACGACGCATAATAACCGAAAATGACTTTTATGCTTTATCGAGTTCTAATTATTTATAGCGTTAATTAGCCCGTGTTCCCACCAGGAATTTATATACCGAGTGGACTCTAAGAATAGAGGCATATGCTCATTGTTGAGACGGGTCAAGTTGCTGAACTGGGGTCAAATTCGTTCCCAGAACGAAGAGTGGGTTCTAGTTATACCAAAAAAGTTGGGTAGACGCAGTATTGGGAGCTGACCAGTTGGCGGCGATATACGTATATTAGTGTAGGGAACTTTAGCGGGCTCTCCCGAGCCGAGGACTGGGCGGAGCGATGCCGCGATGCGCTCGCTGGACTCGCCATGAAAAAGCAATTCGGAAATGGGGAGTAAAAATGACGAAAACAAAGAGGATTTTGCCAAAGGCGGGGGCGCTATTATGGGTTATGTCTAGTTAAGAGGGAGGTGAACAGAGACCCGCCGGGTATGTTTACAGATGCCTCAACAGGGTGAATACACTAAATTGTGATTTGCCCACTTTCGAGTTGAAAATAAAATTTTTGGGAGCTTATACTCACTGATAGACTAATGCTATTTTGGAGCGTATTTTAGCAGGTGGCCAGGAGGCAATGGAGGGTCAGATGCTGATCCGCTGCACATCGTTGGATTCGCCAAGAACAGACGAGTCGAATAAGCATGTTGATACTAAGGGTTAATGCGAAAATAACAGAATTCTGCAAAACGAGAAAGATAGGAAATATGAAATAAGCATAAAACGGCGGAGGGGCCACTATTATGACGGCCCAACAGGTGGGCGGATCGAGACCAGGCTCGTTGGAATTCTTGATGTCTGGGCTACATGCTGGTGTAAGAATCTTCTACTTGAGATGCACGTGAAAAAGGAGTTAGCGGTTAAAACGTTCCTGATCGAGGAATTTTATGGATGTCACAACGTGCGCACAAACTTTAGTCGTGTCTTGCGCATTGAACAGAGTAGAATAAGATTTAATGATGCTACCTAGTATCAGTTCGCTTAAGAGACGCAGTGATTCCTAAGGTGCGGACATGGGGTGTTCCGTAGAAAATCGTAAAAGAGTTGCAAACCCAGTGATTTTAGTGATGCTAAGCCATTTTACCGAGCCTCGTCAACCTTTACAAATTTATACGGCTGAGGTGGCCAGAGAGGTGACCAGGGAATGATAGAACAGGATTCCACTAACAGAAGGGAAATAACGGCTGATATTGAAATACTGACAAGACTATCATAGATCTAAGTATGATTAAGTGACAGCAACAAGCCAACTTAGCGTAAGTAGCGGTTGTTTGCGCACAAAGATGAGATACTTCTTAACTCGATAACTCATGGACCCGTTTCGTTGTAATTGACCTCATTGGAAAACCCATTAAATTTCGCACCGAAAAGTACTCATGACGTCAGTTCGAATTCCTAACCGGTGACCAGTTACGGTTCGTCAAGCCGTGCCCGGTTTTCTCGGTTACTAAAAGTCGTTTGTCTGTTGTTTTGTTTTCCAATTAGCTTAACCATTACAAAATAGTTCGATAAGCTATCATCATCCCCATCAGATTTGATATTCCTGCGTTTAATTAATCCCCAGCTAGTTTTAGCGTCACTGCTGTTCGCCTTTTGGTTGAAGATCGAAAACGGGCTGGGTGTGTGAGCTGAACTTTGCAAGAGACCGGATCTAGCCGAGTGGTGGTAAGTGACCGCCTCAAATTGAAATAGGATGGACCTGTAGGACAAATTTTGGCCTGCTTTCAGCTCCATAGTATTGCTTTGCGTTAGTTTTGAAATATCTTAATGGTGTCCATGCCAACCAACTGCATCCGTTTTGAGCTGGTTTTCATTCTGATTATCCAAGCCATTTGTGGAAAACAGAATTAAAATACAGATACGCTGAGCATGTCCGGAAATTATCTGAAGTATATAAACGGTACAATTAAACAAAAGATATATTAATGGGTCCGCGTTTTGGTCAATTTTTGCTGAGTAGTTCTTGTTTGATTAACCACTGAAGTGAGAGAAGCTGGACACCAGGGCAATCGGTGTTCGCATACACGATACTTGGAATACGCCGATCAAGTCGCTTAGTATGCATTTCTATGCAGTAAGTTCCAGAAATTTACGTAAATCTACGACACGTCTGCTCCAAGGGTCTATAGCAGGTCTACTTGATATTCGTGGGTTTTTGCCGCATGTCGACTGAGCAAGTTCGAAGGCCATATTTGGATGTTTGGGACAATAGAAATTTCAATATAGTCGTGGTGGTATTGCGCATACATTTCATTAGCTTCAGACAATGTGATGCAAGTTTGCAAGATGTAACAAAAATATACTTCAAACTTTAAAAAATAAATACCTACTTCAAACTTCAAAAGAAATGAGTACTTTACCAAGAATCCTGGATGGCATGTATATGTATTAGCTCCAAGTTCAAAATCGTTTGAGCACCGGAACGCCTAGGGTCGTATTGCATCCCAAACAATGGGATTACCCAAAACAAAACTTTTTTCATTTTTGAAATATTATAAGCAGAATGTTAAAAACCACTAAGCACCCCGAGTAGCGAGATCCCCACTAGCGTCGAAACTATTTGAAATTATTAAGTTTTCTTACCCAAGAAATACACCATCAAGGGGCTGGCCCAGGTAACGCTGAGGGGCAATACGTTATTCAAGGTTCCCTTGACCAAAGGACTAATGATATAATAATAACTTTGTAGAGTATGCATGATCCATATGGCGTAATCGCCCAGCAGAAGTAACTACACATTTGTATGTAAATCATGTTATATATAAGTAAATGCTAAACAAAACACCCAAAAAATATGCAACATACTGTTTAGGCTGCGTACTATACGTTAAGAGAACTTAATATCATTTTATGCTAGTGACTATCTATGCAGCTACAGCCACCATCCTGTGTAGAAAAAGACCATATACTACTTATAAATCATTGTAAATCTCTGCCCAATTTCATTATCAATATGAATAATTACTATTTTGCGTATATCAGGATGATCCAGGTACTTATCAAAAGATCAATACTTAGTTTTTTAATCAGTTTATTATTAAAATGTTCATAGTTTGCCGACCACCAGTGCTTTCACTACGGTGTTTTCTTCGACGTAATCTACGTTTTTAAATTCCAAATCCTTCGACGATGGCAACATTAGAAGCAAATTTGAGCTCCGAGTATTGAACAAACGGCTGCTCATTTGATTTATGTCGGTGCTCCGCGCACGTGGCGTTGAATCTATAAAATTATGACATATAAATAGATCTACAAAACAACATAAAATACATAGCTCAGTCTAACAATAATTATTACTAGTAACTCGCAAAGAGAGGGAAAACGGAGCACGTGCGCCTACTGTACGCTTATGGACTATTTTATTAATCCAAATTCAGCCCTGAGCTCCTTTAGAGTCCCACGATACACCGGCTACACTTTAATGGAAACGTATAATTTTCATCACACACCAACATCGTAGAACTCTATATTTCTTCCTCCAATAACCAATAGACTAAAACTTAAAGTTTATAACGAGCAGATTCTGATTTTAAGAAAACAGAAAAGGCAACACAAAAGCGGAACTAAAAAATTTATAACGTCTAGCTTTGTAATAAAAGCAGCCATGTATTAAAACTCTTACAAGATACGATACCACCCGTAATTCGTTTGGATCGCCGGAGTAGCACCTATACCATAGACAGTCAAAAGTCGCAAGAGGTACAACAAGACCAGTATATGTGGCTTTGCTACAAAATATTATCATAACATTTATGGGCTCTGCTTATTTTCCATAAATTGTGAATTTAATACAATAATTGCGTAAATTTCCGGATTTATAGCACTAAAGGTTTGACGACAGTTGGCAATCACAATCATAACACGTGAGAAACGAGTGACCGCTGCTTTCAATGTGCCACACATCGAACTGCGCCTTCGCTCGATAGGTAAAACTAATTTCTGGCACGTGCACTGATTGCGGTTAGAGTCATTTCGCTTTTGTCCAACTGGTGCATGATTCGCGCCGCCACTGCCATTGAACCATTTTTGAGCGCTCATAGCAATTTGAATACAGTATTCGCTCCTACAGTATTCGAATAAACGAAATTTCTATCGATAACAAATTCGATTGCATTTATTTCTACTACATCTGACTGTACATCATCCAACATAACTTCACAACTTATAACAAATTCAATAAATTTTATTATATTTCTGTGTACATTATTTTGCAGGTACCGTTCACTAATCCCAAGCATTTTCACTACCGAATCATTGTGTATCATCATCATATGTACCGGCTCGAACTTCACCCACTGTCGCTTCATACTAGTGTGCATCCAGGGGATTTAGGGGTCTAAACTCCCTTTGTTTTGCTTAAATGTTTTAATCTTTCTCATGTCTTCCAAAAAAGTTGAATCAAGTTATATGCTGTAATCCGATGACGAAGTTATACATCAGAAATATTCGCGCGCTTTACAAATATCTACATATACATACCAGTTGCAACCGGGTCACTATGTCGACCGGGTCAGACCCTTGACCCTGTCTTCTTATTCTTGCATATACTTAATATAAGCTTCTAAACGATGCAATCATAGAGAATTCCCCGCTACCATAGTAGTTTAGACTTACAGGATTTAAGAAAGACGACATAGTTTGTCTTCTGTTATTTTTCGCAGCTAGGCAAAGCTCGCCTTACACCTACCTCGGTGGAAGCTCAGCTGCTGGTTAATAAAGTAATTAAGCATCAGTTAATTTTTTAGACTGACTGATTTTATGCAGGCTGCACATAAAAATGCGTGCAGAAACCGAGCAGTTTTGTCTATAACAATATTGTAATACTAAACCTAAACCTCCTATAAGTAGCTAAATATTATACAGCCATCCGTAAGAGATTTTTGACTCTTAGAGGCGATTGTTACAGACAAAACTGCCCGGATTCTGCACTCATTTTCTGTGAAACCTATATTATAACTTCAGCATGTGAAATATATTTGCAACAACTACTGAATCGTGATGTTTAATTTTGTTTAAATTTACTGAATTTTTATCTACTTCATAAATTTACCAATATATGTTAAAGATGTAATACGGGCAATAGTCACATGAGTCACCGGGTCACATGTCCGACCGGGTCACTGGGTCATATGTTGCTGACCCGGTTGCAACTGATACATACATGAACTTTGCTAAAAAATTGTGTCGACGATGCGCTTGTAAAGCATTTTCTTTACTATGAAACTAGGAATGTATGAAATCGAGAATTTGTTAGACATCCCTCAGACCAAATTTTTCTCCGAGTCAGTGGGCCTGGGACCCTCCCTTCTTTTTGCATTTTATGCTCTTTCTTGCATAAATTAATTCGCAATCACTGAATAATATTTGAGGCACAAAATTTTTAAGCGTATGGCGAATGTTTTACACAGCCAGTTACGGCAGATACAGTCTCCGCTAAAAATGACTCTAGAAGTCCAACTTTATCGGACACATCACAAACAAACATATTTTTCGAACATACTTGGAACAGTTTCGAGCACCTTGCGAACAACATTTATTTTTTGTTGCATTAATTTCTACTATTTTCAAATTTTCAGTTAAACGTTTAATCACATTTAACATGTACGATCGAACGTTTCACGAATATTGAACACATTCAAACACGTATAATACAGCTTCCGAAGAGCGCATCGAAAATATTATTTTCGAACAAACGTAGAATAAGTCTGGAACAAACATAAGGACGAATAGAGCCATTTCTGACAGAGTCTACTCAGCATAGCTATAGTCAGACAACAAATCCCAGAAATATGACTAACTGATTATTCCACGCGGTCAACCCATCGGCTAGTGGTGCACGCAAGCAATTAAACAGTGTGTATCACCACTGCTCATCCAGAATACAAGACTAGAGGTGTGTTGAGTGATAATTAAAGAAAATTCTGTGCCGCTACACTACAAGTAAAATTCTGCAACATTTATTCTGTCAAATGTCGCAGCTACTTGTTCTATCCATTCTGTCAAATTTTTGCTTAAGTGACTAACGCATATCAACTATATGTAAAAAATAATAATCATAACTTTGAGCAAATAACAAGTAATTTTAATTTTGTTCGAAAAAATTTGACAATCACAAAAACAAATTGATGATATTACGGGAAGCGATTGCGTTCCACACTGTTATTACATACCATCAACTGTTCCGGAAACAAATATTGCGCGATGGTATTCGGGTCGTGGATCAAGTTTTATTCGATTCACTAACTAAAACAAAGACTAATCTTTGTATCGTGCAGAAGCCTTAGAACCACAACGTTGTCTGGAAGTACCGTAAAACTGATAATTTAGTAAGCGGCTCGGTATAGCTTGGCCGATCTCGATTAGGCACGGCCTGGGCGAAGATGTTACAGGTCCACACCTACCGCTGCTTGAAGCACGGGCCGGGTTCGACAGACCAACCTCGCAAACAAACGGGCCATGTCGACTGATGTTGGAAACAGCTCGGTCCGGCCCGGTACGGTCTCACAATGAACAGGTCAAATATTATAGCACACTGTGCGCATGTAACGTATTTGCTATGCTCTGTGCCGCAAGATATTATTGCACTTTAGCACAGAGTTTTCATCAAAAAATATGTCGAAACTGAATAAGGCCGATTAAATCTTGATATTGACTTGATACCAAAAACATATTGAAACTACTTGATCTAAGTTTAATTTTTTTTCGAATAGTTAATATGTAACATAGCAGAAAATAACTCATATTTTGCCTGCAGGGACCCAGTTAAGGTTACAGATCAAATTACACTGAAGTTAGTTTTAACAAATACTCTCCACCTTTGGCATAAATGCTAGGAAGATGGGGTTGGGGTCGTCCGGAACCCACTACTTTCTTTGAGCGGTCTTCATAGTCCATTTATACAGCAATTAAAAACAATTATCGATACCCGTTTCACTTTCGAACAAATTGAATCGACGTCGGTTTGGTTTTTGGGTTATTTATATACGTTTGCTTGAATGTTTCAAACAACTGTACTATAATCGTATTGTATATAACTAAGTCAAATGAGTCCACCCGGTTCTTCGAAACGTTATTTGAAACATGTGGTATTCCAAAAGCCTCCAATCAGCTATTGAATATAGAACCAACGGTACGATAACATTGATACTCGTATCCGTGAATATAACATCGATCGGTCTGTTACTAGTAGTCCTGCTGCCGCGGCTGGCAGCGGTCATTCCGTTGCAATTCCAGAAAACCGGAATTATACACTACCGATCTCAAGTTTGATCTAAAGATTTTCCATCGCGAGCAGCCAAAATTGAACGTTTTAAATGTCGCGCGGCGCTCGTTTCAAATGGCAACGAAGTTGGAGCCCATTTCTCAGTAATCCCAAACCTTCTGAAACTGTTGCTGCGTTCATCTGCTCTGAGAAAACTGAAAATCAACCTATTCATAAAAATGTGTATAACATAATATGCCTTTGTCATGTATTGGACAGTATAGGGATTACAATACTCATCGCAACCACTTGTTCCATTTTTGATATTTGTTTGTTGTGGCGAAAATGAAAACATCATCGTGATGCATTTTCCTCCAACTAAACTAAAATGTTGTGGAACTTTTTGTCGTTTGAATTTTTTTCACCAGGAACATTAAATTTGAATAATTTTTCATTCTTCACAGCCTGAATGCACCACAACAATAATTGTGTATATTTGATAATGGCTTTATATGACAGTTATTGGCCTAGAAAGAAGATGTTCACATGACTTATGGCCGGGCCCATAAAGATGAAAACCGGCTGGCCAGGCAGACTCAGCTTTGCAACGAGCCGTACATAGCCGAATACTGAAAAGTTCCGGCCGCGAATCCAAGTGGGACAAATTTTGCCGTTATAGTACTGCTTCGCGTCCATATTGAAAATTCTTAACAGTCGTAGTGTCCATGCCGAACACTTGCGCAAAGCAGAATTGAAATCAACCATGTTATGCGTTTTAGCCTGGAACAGAACTGTTTGTAGTAGTATAAATGTTGTAAACTAATAAAAAACGTTATAACTAATCCTTCTGCATAATTTTATTCGAGCATCTTATATCAATGAAATGCTGAAGTGGGAGAATCTGTAAATCACGCCGATCAGCGTCTACATGGGGGCAGATGACGGGGTTGGAGGTCCAGACCAGCACTTTTTACAAAAGCGACTGGCCCTATCACTTTTTGTCTAGATATGAAATCCAGGCCTTTTACTCCTTAGCATATATGTAAAATCCTAGAGCCCTACTTTTTAGTCCTTTCCAATCGAAGTGATATCAACAGTTTGGTAGTGTTGTCCCACACTTTTTGAGATAGGTCTGAGCGCCCGAGTATCTAGCTGCCACCGAATCTGAGATATCATTATGTATGCAATATTTGTGCAGTGAAATCCAAAAAACTACTATATCACAATACCAACTGGTGCGTGGAAACTAATCAGACTGATCAGTATATACATGGACGCATATGATGGGAGACATGTGGCGCGACTGACAATTATTTTTATTCTAAATGCTAAACCCTGGCCTCCATATTTGCCTTTGTAAATTTCAAAACTAATCTTAGGCAGCAGTGTCCAAGCACATTTTCACATTGATCTGGGTCTCCTTAAAGTGTCTAGCCGAGATACAGTCTTATTGTAGAGATTCTATTGTTCTATAGTTTTATCAGGTTCTATAGCCGTTAAGCAAGATACATAGAAGTCTGTGGTTGAATAATACCCCACGTTTCCAAGAGTCACAAACTGTAATGCCAATATTTTGATGTGACGTAAAAGATAACCTACAATTGAAATTAAAAAAAATATCAATCAATCAATATTACCCACCGCACATTACATGCTCATTCAATATTTTATCGGCTAGTCACAAAAAATTAGATTTATACTGATGTACATATACTGCGCATTATGTTATAGCTGTTCCAG
>JASANE010030359.1:0-43863 GCA_030248225.1 Trileptium ribeirensis | reverse complement strand
GTATAGTTTTCCTGTCAGAAAGAGAATGCTTTCCACAGCTATTAGGTTGGCGTTTAGAAGGCTCCTAATAATTTTGAAAATAGCTATATTTACCTATTTATTTAAACAGTATTTATACGAGTTATTTTAAGTACTTGTCTTCTTTGGTCAAATGATAATATATAAACCTTGCGTCTACGTTAGGTAATAGCAACTATTATTATTCCTCTGCTTCTGCGTGAATTTTGAATAAACTAAACAACTGCTGCAACAAACTTTATGATTTTGTCATTGCACTTGAACAGAATAGAAAGACGCATAGAACTATATGAAAATGTGATCTAAATCGAATTTCTAATATCCAACGGTTGGGTGGCTTTATCCGCGAAATTCGGGTAACTAGGTTTCTCTGCTTTTATTATTGATACCTTCGTGCGATCTGTAACTGTTAATTGTATTCTGTACGCTTTGGTTTATTGACTTTAGGATATATGCAGCATTTCAAAACTCTGTTGGGAAACGTGTACCGTAGTTATAGACCACTGGTCTAGAGCGCAATCCTACCATTTTATAGGTTCGGTATTCAAGTCCCGTTGGCACCAAACTATTCTGCATTTTCCGTAGTTTTTGTTTAAGCAAACAAATCATGCCCCTATCCATACAAGCTCAAAGGAGGGTAAGGGTGTTAACCCCTGCGGCTACGACCCCCCCCCTCCGAGCACTCGGTACCCCGTCTAAGAAGTCACATTACCGTGCCCCCTGCGGACATCGTAGGCGCCGAATCCATAGGTGCTTTGTACAAATAAAGGTGCTATTTCCTAGTGCTTTTTCCCGTAATCCCATAGGTGGTTTTTCCTAGCGTTATACAAATCCTATCAGACTAACGTAGCACTAAAGAATATATGTTTGAAGACTTCAGTATCTGGTTGTTTATATTGATGCGAATTGTTGAGGAAAACTATAGCATCTTTTACGTCCCAACATCAACATTCGTCGTTGATCTAAGTAAAACTCGAATATCGGAATTTATAATTCTGAGAAAAAGCTAATTAAAATTTTTTGAACATTATTACCTTTTTATCATAATGCATTAACTAATAGAAACAACCACTTAATGCAAATTTATTGTATACATGGCTGATGTTATTATGCAAATATTGTCCTTTTGAAATAATAGCCGCTCATGTAAAATTTAGGAATATTATGTGAAAAACAAGAGATTCGACCTTTTTTTCGAATTCACATATTATATACTAGTACAATGTTGAAGGCAAAAGGCGAAACTCTATTTTCCGGAAATTATCAATGAAGCTTACACTTGATTGAATAACAAACATGTGCAAAACTACTCACGTTCAGTAATTGTCATTGTGTGGCGTCATGACTGACATTGGTAGCAATATCACTTTCATCGGTATCGTTTTCGCTCGATGAATTTGATAAAAGGTCATCGTGAATCTGCTCCAACGCCAGCATCCAACTCTGGGAGCGGCACATCCTCTCTGATAGGGAGATCATCGTAGAACGGCCAATAATCTTGGTGAATTGCTCCGTTGCGACACAAAGATACCAAATCGGCTTTTTTGGCTGTACTGATTGGAAGTTTGTGCTGGTAGGCCAATTTTAGATCAGCCAGCGCAGCTGTTTCAAGCGAATGAGACCTTGTCGCGACTTTTCGACGGGTTGACGGCAGCCGGCAGAAAGAAAATTCGGATTCGAAATCGCACCGGTATAGGATCTCATAAGGGCGGCATTGGTCGTACTTGAGGTGTTTGACTTTAGACCATGGAATGGCTGGTTGGCCGTCAAAAATTTCTGCAGCATATGCCCGGAAATCACGAAACTTTTTGTGAATCATTACGCTCATGAGAAAAGGATTATTCTCCCTGGCTAACTTGATGACATTAACCCAATCACGCGGCGTATTGACTTCAATATTGCGAGCGCGGCGTTCAATGTTAGAATGCATAACATCGCATTCCACTTGGGTATGCCGCTCTCTAGAAATTTCTGCTGAATCATGGTCGAACCATCTGAGTGTCCGACGACGTAAATTATCGCCGCGGCCACGAACTGATTCCGGTTTTATCGGTGCAACAGTTAGACCATAGGATAAGCTCTTTGGTGCCAGCTGGTACCATGAAAAATGCATAATCTACCAAACAAGATGCAATTTCTGTGGAACCACGATTGTTGTCCGTTTCGACCCAGTAATAACAACGTCCTTTTTGGTTTTTCTCACTATAGATTGTAAAATTATATGTACAAAGCTTTAGCTTGTAGAAATGCGGTGAAACTTCATTATTAGGCAAATATAGTACTGCTTGTAAGTCCATTGTTGCTACGACTGTATTTTCAGAAGTTCTGACCAGGTATTTTTGTTTTCTCGCACTGTATCTTTCCCGCCTAATGTGGTCGCTGTAGGTGGGTTCAAAGCGAGCCCTCTCGGAGCCAACTAAATTGCGGTATTTGGCGCAAAGATTACACTGGTCCTTTCTTGGTTTAAAAATCTTTAGCAGTGAAATTTATTTTTCATTACGCGATAGTACGAAGAAAGAGACACAGGATCGGCATTTTTCGATCTACACCACTGTTTGTACAGACTATATAGTCTACGCTTACTTTGAATGTTGGCCTCCAAGTATTCGTGTTTTGTATTTTTTCTGCAATAATGACTCTCTACATGCGGTAGACTGTCGATATGAGTTGTGACAGTACATATTTGGGTTTTAGTCAGTTTGTGAGGCACATTACGGTTGGGGGGCAATACCGGTATATGAGATCCACCAGGTCCAGTCTGGCAATACAGTTTCTTGTTCATCCAAAGTGTATCTGAAAAACCGTTGACACACGTTAACCCTTGTTCCTAGAATGTTCCCAACCAAAAAGTATTGGTAACTGTGTTTTCGACGACTGTCTACGTTGTCGGTTGAACGTTGCTTGACTGTACTGTCGCATATGTAGGCAGATCCGTCGTTGGAGCTAAGAAATGTTGTAGAATCAGTTCTCGATCTTCCTTGGTAAAATATTCAAGGCACTTCTTAGGACAGCGTGGTCCGCAACCTGGTTTTACAGCCTGAGCGGCAACAATTTTGCCGGTCTTGTTTAGGTACTCCTCACCAGCTCTGCGTTTCTTGCGAGCGTGTTTCCAGTCGAATTTTACTTTCGTATGGTGTTCAGTTGCAGAATCTGGAACAGTTTCAGCGACAGTAGTCTCGACATCATAGACTGAAGGAAGTAGAGCCGCTTTGCAACGAACAGATGTAATAGCATCGTCAACGAAAGTTGACGCGAGTGGCATAGCTTGGGCTACCGAAATCTGGATTGAATTGGATGTCGGTGGGCCATTCGTAGCGTCAGCCGGCCATCGTTCACCAGTAGCGGCTTGTTCACTATCCGTACTGCTAAATGACAGTTCAAGTGGATTGAAGTCTGGATCCAAAACTCCGGTCATCGCTGGAAGACGCTGACGTCGACAAATCATCATCATTTGTCAGCTTTCGTCGCTTAGCATGTTCCTCGCGTTCTATAATAGCCGTCGCAGGTGGAATACCGCTCCTGCGCTCACAAATTGAACTTCCGGTAGTAGTATTGCCGGAATCGCTATCGTACGATTCTTCAATAAGCGCCAACGCATGCTCTTTCCAACGCGGTCGTCAGGCTGTTTTTCTGCGGAAACTTGGTCGGTAGACCGTTCGATAAGCTTTGTTTACAAATATAAAGCTAATAAGATAAAGGCACTCAAATTAACATACAAATGCAATCGAATCTTTAATGTAGATTATTCTTGTTCATTAAAATCTTATTTCAACACGGCCGAAAAATTGGGTTTCGTTAAATAAGTAAGATCACAATAAAACAGTGCAAAATTGAAATACAACGTGATTTTTTATCTGTATGTTATATTATGTCAGCCGAACTTTTTAGGTCAAGTATTAATTACAGGAGTAGCCGCATTACCGGCAAGACAAATTAAATCAGTAACAGTAACCATCCCAATTATCATTACAATTTGATGAAATTTCAGTTAAGTTAAAAAATTAAAATTGTTAAAATAAGTTTGCTCAATTGACTACCGAAAAGACGAACCTAACGCAACGAGTTGAACTTCAGCGCCGCAAACGTTATTTACCATTTCTGAGATGATTGAAGCAACTACGTTAATATCTGACCTTAAATATGAAACGAATATGCTAAGTTAAACATCAAAACAGCTTTTTAGCATAACCAAGTCGTATGCACATGGCTTTAACGGTACAACCGCATAAATATCTGACCTTACATATGAAACGAATATGCTAAGTTAAACATCAAAACAGCTTTTTAGCATTACAAAGTCGTATGCACAGGGCTTTAACGGTACAACCACATAAGTATCTGACCTCACATATGAAACGAATATGCTAAGTTAAATATGATTACAGCTTTTTAACATAACCAAGTAGTATGCACAGGGCTTTAACGGTACAACCACATAAATATCTGACCTTACATATGAAACGAATATGCTAAGTTAACCATCAAAACAGCTTTTTAGCATAACCAAGTCGTATGCACAGGATTTTAACGGTACAACCACATATATAAATATGTGACCTTACATATGAAACGAATATGCTAAGTTAAACATCACTACAGCTTTTTAACGTAACCAAGTAGTATGCACAGGGCTTTAACATTACAACCACATAAATATCTGACCTTACATATGCATTACCTTACATACAAATCTCAATGCACATTCAAATAATTGTTTTTGATCTTACATTTTACTCTTTGCAATGAGGTCCAAAATGCCGTGTTCACCCTCACCATTGCAATAGTCTGTCATTGCGCTAATGTAATCTGCGAACCGCTTGGCTGTCTTCCCCGTTAAGGCTAATAGCTTCGTTAGATTCGGATTATCGAACGGGATAACGTTGGCGGATGATGGTAGCGTTGCATAATGATCTGTGAACCACCAAACAAATAATTGGCAAGTTTTTATTTTCTTAAGCGATGTATCCGGATCGCAAACAATGGCTGGCCAATATCTGCTACCCCACTTGACAAAAATCCAGTCATTCGTATTAAAATTCGCGGTCGTGGATGTTGTTTTACGTCCCATTTCAATTTATTCAATTGCAGTTACTATTACAAATTGTGGTTTAACAGAAATTTTATTCGTATCGACGTGAATTTATAATTTATATATCTATTTATAGATTATTTATAAGTGTATAGTAAAAATTTATATTCCTATAACATAAGAATAACGCATAAATACGACAAAATAGAATTAAGCAACTTCTCGTATTCACTCGTGGCTGGTACACAATCATACATAAATAAAGCTTTGACAATTTTGAAATATGGTGAGCCCGCAGACACCATGACAGGAGGGCTAAACGTGAGCATTTGGACATCCAGAACTCTTCATCTAATAAATTACGGGTCGATGTATTTTTGTCACATTCAAATAAATACACATTTAAGATAAAGCTATGGATATATACCTTCAAACAGAATGGAATATTGTTTTGCCAACCTTGCTATACATATACCTACTCGTAAAATCTGATATGATGCTGATATGTAAACATTTATATTGATATTACTATTTTGCATATATTTATTACACGTGAGATACAGGCCGAATCTCAAAATATGTTAACCACAAGCCTACTACCATTCTGAGTGAAAGACGAAAGTCGATTTTCGTCTTCTATTTATGCTTAGACTTGGTCTGATAAGGGGTCGAATGTTTGATTTTCGACTTTTCAAAAACATGCGTTTCTGCGTTTTCTACTCAAATAGTTATAATTTTTGTCTACAACGCTGTTAGAGGTTCGTCGGTGACTCAGATCCATCGTCGATCAGTTAAGAATTGTTTCCTGAAATAATAATAATTTTTACAATTTCAACGAGATTCGACTTTTACTCAGATACGTGACGATATGTATACGTATATATGTATATGCGTATATATATATATGTATATGCGTATACATATATACGCATAGAACTTACCACGATAAGGGACAAAAGTATCGTGTATTCTCTGGCCTATCCGCATGGCGGTGCGGGATCCCCCCACTTTCCAATCCCCATGTTTGTGAAATTTTGCCCTATGTCCACGTCCCCACTCTATCGAAACCACCATGTTCAATGAAATCCACAAATTTTTTTATCTCAAAATTTTTGTTTTTGTATGCAAACTGTTTTTCAACATTAATTACCACGATTTCTAATGTTATAATATCGTTTTAAAGCCTAAAAATACTTGTACCAAAACAAAAGTACATGAAAATATGGAAATATTAAGTATTTTTAAGCGAAATTTATACCCCCACTTTGAAAGTTTTTCCTCGAATGAACATGGAGCCGTCCAAGGCGCAGACTTTTTGGCAAGACGTGGACAGACCAATATTATCGCTAGGTAAGCTGTGTCAGTTCATCACCGCTAAGAGGCTTAAAATCTAGCACGAAAGCATCGAATAATAATTATTTGGCTAAATAGGCACTGTATTGATTTATTTCATATTAAATAAAAATTAAAACATCAAAAATCAATTCTATTGTGTCTTAAGGCGACAGATTAAATCTAATTAAATCAAATTTTGTTGGGTGAAGGTACCGTAACGAGTCATTCAAATGGTTTGACCGTGACCATTTTGGTCCGACTTCCATACAAACAGACCATGGTTCACATGTCACGGCGTTACCCTACAGAATAATAACTTATTTCGGATTAAAATTTGACCTCCAGGGGTACCCTTTGCGATCCCTGTAACAGGTTTCAGGTAGCTCGTTTTGCATAGAGACATCGATATTCGAAAAAATTCATGGTTTTTTATGTCGGAAGGGGTCTAGACACTCTACATACGAAAATGTTTCATTTTGTCTTCAAAAAGTGGTGTTTCAAAAGTACATGGTTTCGTGACATGACGGTGCAGAATGCACGTGTTAGCAATGTCCCTTGAAACTAACTGCGCATTATCGCTGTGATCAATTGTATGACGGATATTTTATACATGCTGACGCTGCGATGTCTCAAAGGTCGGCGGTGGCGAGGTCTCAGGAGGTCGGCGGTGGCGTCATCTCAGGGAGAGGGTTGAGGCAATTGGGAAAAAACGTCAGGGGGTGCTGAAAAAACTTGATGACACCCCCCCCCCCGGAGAACATTTTTCATTTATGACAGTTTTACACAAATTTATATCGATTTTCACCCAGTTTTTGTTAAAATTTCTCACGTTTGTGCATGGCTTCGGCTTCAGAAGGGGTAGGGTGGTACCCCCAGGGTCAGAGTTAGATGAGGGCGTCGTGGTGTGGGGGGGTCAGAGGCCTCAAGGGCAGGTACCTGAACCCTTACTTCGGCATGGACGGTGTATATTGTATTTCCTAATACGAAGTTAGGATAGAGATTAGGGCTTAGCCGGTATTGCAGAATACCGATATTCGCTGACCAATGTATACATTGTGCATTATTAAATACATGTATAAACTATCACCAATGCAATCATTTTATTTTGAGTGGTATTGGCAGCTGAACTACTATGGAGTGTCAGTTTCTGAGGGAATTTTGTAATTTGTGATAGAGCTGGACTGTGCTGCATGTAGTTGTTTGTGGTGTCCATTGGGTGTTGATGGGTACTGGGTGCCTTGATAGCTTCTGTAAGGTGCTGAAACATTCGTGCCACTCAGCTTTTTGTTCATCTTAATCTTTCTTGTCATAACTGGAGACTCGCCGTCCCTAGATTACTAGTTGGTACTGAGCCTGAATTGGGTCCCATAAAGGAGGCATCAGCAGCACATCTATTACCAGCCACCTCAACACAAGCATCCTTCCTCGATAAGAGGCGTTCGTAGTTGGTTTTAGTTAATGCGCCATACAATACCGTTGCTTTTCCCTATCCGTCGCTGTAGTAACCCCAGCAGCAACAGAAGTAGTGGAACTGCCTGACGCCTCCACAGAACCACCACACATAACTTTATCAATATTTAACTTACATATTTTCCAGCAATAAATACAAAAAAATTTAGGAGACGAGTTTAGTGGACTAAATTTATTGAATAAAACACCAGTTCTATAAGTTTAGTCTAGTACACTCGTCTCCTAAAATTTTAGTAGACTAGTTTACTGGACTAAATTTATAGAATAAAACGCCAGTTCTACGAAATTTCAGATTATGGTAATTGAAACAAGCGAGCGAAGCGAGCGGAGTATCCACTGACAGCGCTGGGGAAAAATCGCGGAAATTTCTTTTTTTGTCTATCGCTGTCAATCATAACTCATTTTCAGATAGACTGATTTCGGCAATTTTTTGTGCGATAGAAAACATGATAACGATGTGCCTTTTACTTGAACGCGAACAGCGCCTACCCCATCTTCTGGGTCAAAATGACAAAAACAGGTTTTAAGCGTTCTTTGCCAAATCTGGCCATATCGGCACCAGCGTTTCACAGTCCATATCTCGCGACTCAGACTTCGCATCAAAAAATGTTGAGCACCGTGCAAATTCAGCCCATCGAGATCAACCATTTTGCTGACCACGACTTTTTTGTGTGACCACTATAGTACTCGCCAAAAATGACCGTACCATTTCGAGCGAGCGGGCAGCACGCTCGAAATTTCAAAACTATACAAATTAATAGTAAACTCTATTTTTTTGAACAAATTTATTTCGAGCGAGCGACAGTGATTTTTGGCGGGTACTGTACCTAGGCTGCTGTGGGCCCAAATATGGTTGGTCGACCCTTTGTCAGAAATAACGATTTTTCAAATTTCGCCGTGTTATTGCTTGTTTTTGCATTAAAATGAGAGCTTATTATGTTATCAAGCACGCTGAATACGATGGTTTTGCTACGTGGAGTCCAACTAGATTATAATAATCATATTATACCTTTTCATGGGGTTTGAAGGGTTTACGGTCGACAAATACAATTTTCAAATTGTAGGACGTTTTCATTTGTCTGATTTGTCTTATTGCATGCAGGGCATAAAGGATGTTCTATATTATAAGTATTTCTGAAAGCTTAGTATAATGATTTGGTTACCTAAAGTCCAGCGTGCCTATTTCATGATTTTTCAATGGGTTTAAGGTTAATGAACCCGATTTCCAGAATATAGTTTGTCTTCAGTTGTTTGATTACATATCGCGTATAGGTCATCAAGGGAGGTCTATATAGGTTTTCCGGTTAGGATACTATGGTTTGGTTATCTTGAGACCAGCACAAAAATAGTTGACGCGTTGTCATTTTGTTTTCGATATGTTTAGGAGAAATTTTGGTATTTTCGATAAGGTTCAGGGGTGAAGAGGTTTTAGAGTGGTATATGATATATACATGTATACATCAAAAATACGTAATAAACAAAATACCTTAAAAAATAAACCATGTTCGCTCCGTTTCACCCTCGCTTACGAGATACTAGTACTAGAGCTGTGCGCCGCCGCGCCGCGCCGCCGCCGCCGACGATTTTTGCCTCTACGCCGCCGCCGTCAAATTCCCTCGGCGCGCCTACGCGCCGGCGCGCCGCCGATATTTTTTCACGCCGCCGACTCGCTCTTTTGCATTGTCGTATTGTGTAATCTGTTGTGTTCTAGAACTATGTTTTTTCATTCGACATTTCTCACGCTTCTTTGCAAAATGTTTTTTTCCATATCATTCAATGATGTTTTGTTTACCTTTGGTGTTGTTATTATCTAATTTTGGTGCGTAGTTTTAGGATTAAATGATTTGTTTTATTAGCGGTTATAGAGTGGAGGAAGAGGTGCGAATGTCGAACTGAACACTCACTGGGCAGACAGTCTGACGATATTTCTGGATAATGTCCGGAAGTTTCCGGACATTGTCTAATTTTTAGAGTTTTTAATGGAAATGTTCCAAGAATGTCTGAATTTTTTGCGGTAAATGTCGATCTGCACATGTATACATAAGTTACTTGTAGCGCATATGTAATAAAACAAGTGACGTTTAGGACGTCGTTCGTTTTGAATTTATGACGCAAAACAATTACTGAAATTTTGCCAGTTGTCGTTTTGCTCAAGCATAATTAGTGGCGGTTCTACCGAGTGAACGGGAGGGGCTTTTTCACTCAATTTTAAAGCTTGCCCTCATTCGACCCCCATTTTTCGGTGGATATTTTGCGAATATTTCAAGACCAACGGGAGACTAAGGGGTTTTGCCTCTCCCCCATTATTAGGTCAGCGCACCGCATTGGCTCCATTTTTGAAGGACTAGAACCGCCACTGCTCAACACTCGGGGTTCTGCTTATCAATGTTTTCAAATGTATGTCCGTCTATACGCCAACAAAACACCTGCAAAGTTATGGTGTGACAAAAAATATCAATTTATTCGATAACTCATTTATGATTTCACGTTTGTCCCAATTAACAGCTTCAACCGTACAAACGTGGTGTCTGTTATGATTGAAGTTGTTCACTACCAATCTTGATTGGATTTAACCTTTCAAACTTGATGGGGAATATGTCCCGTTCTCGATTTTGAAGCTTTCCTCATGTGGCCCCCATTTTTACGGAAACATATTAATTTTTAAAATGCAAGTGGAGGGGACAAATATATTTTCGCCCCTTATTTAACAGTTTAACAGTTTTTAAAATATCACCTCTGAACTATTATATATTGTTTCTCTCTATGACTCAACTTTAAACACCCGGTGATTATCCGTTTAATGTTGATTATTGTCTTGATATAAATATATGTCAGTAATATAACATGATTTATCGTCATGATTCATTTAAATCATCCTTATATTGAATTTTCGATTATTTTTATTCTTAATTAGCATTCTACAATTTTAATTAACGAGAGCGTCAAACTAATGCGTTAATGTGACGAGTCACAACTTATTAATAAATAATTTGCATTTTTGGATTAACTAATTTGCAGAAAAATACGCATCGTTGTGAAATCTGTATCTATTTCACATGCGAAGTAATGTTTGCATTGAACATATTTCAGTGAATATTATATTCAATATATAAATGTGTATTAGCTTTAAAAATTTTGTGTATTAATAAACACATGCTGCTGTCAATTGGCTTCGAGCCGTTAATTTACATTTATTTTGTATGGGAAATGAAGATAGCATAAACATAATTCGGAATCGAAAAATTGATTTTAATGTTATGCGTAAAAACTTTGATAGTTAAATTTTTTAATTTGGATCGGCGCGCCGCCGCACCGCCGCCGACCAATGCCATCGGCGGCGCGCCGGCGCGCCGGCCGCCGCCGATACATTTTGGCTCTCACGCCGCCGCCGCCGATTTCTCATCGGCGCACGCCTCTAACTAGTACTACTGGGTACCATGGCCATTAGCCACAGGCCCAATATGTCGCACAATTCGCAAAGCCGTCTTCCAAAGATTTTATGTAAGATGTTAGAAGGAAACAGATTTGTCAGGTACGGTGCGCGTCGGACTAAAACCTTCTATACGTGTTTATTGTTTGGAACACTTAGGACCCATCTCGAAACTTGAAGCCAATACGTTTCGCTGTATGAAGGGAACAAAATTTGGCTTGTGATTATCTAGTCAGTTTCAGTTTTTTCTTCCCTCTCCGATATCGGTATATTTAATATTTCAGAAATGCCGATACCGATATTGCGAATATTGGTCGATACCGATAATTGATTAATCCCCAGGAGAGATACCATATACGACAGTGATACGTTACATTTAGAGTCCTTGGTAGCTGTGGTTACAAAAAGATGTTCAAAAATAATAAAAAATGCTCATCTTAGCAACTAGTAACTCGCAAGCGAGGGTGAAACGGAGTAAGCGTGGTTTAATCAAGTGGTAATGTTGTGTAATCACTTGTAACAGGCTTTGTGTTTGACGTAAACACTACACTAAAACCTATGTAACACTGAACCCATTAAAAATCCTGAAACTTCGTGAACCCTAAAGCCATCAAAAACTGTAATCGCACGAAGTATTCGTGCAAGTCTCTAGATAACCGAACCATTGTATTCAGCATACCTAAAAACCTATATAATACCATTCTTGATGCTCTGTACGCAATACATAGCCAAACTACTGACAGACTGTATTTTGGGAATAGGGTTCATTGACCAAATTCATTGAAAACATCTGAAAAGGTGTGAAATATTCGTGCTGGACTGTAGATAACCAAACTATCGTATTCACAGTACCGAAAACTTTTCTAGATCATGCTTGGCGCCCTGCAAGCAATAAATACCCAAAAGAAATGAAAACTCATATTTTGGAAATCGGATCGTACATCGTAATATCCTTTAAACCACATGAAAAGGTATAATATAGTCAATTTGGACTCTAAATAGCAAAACCGTCGTACTCAGCGAGCTTGATGACCTATAAGAGACTTGTTGTTAAGCAAAAACACGGAGACATTAAGAAATCGTTATTTCTGGAAAAGGGTGGATGAACCTTACTCGGGCCCAGAGCGGCCAGTGAGTGGTTCCACAAAAAAGTCCTGGTTGTACATATCGATAAGCTGATTCTGTGTACTGGTTTCCATTATTCGATACGAAGCCTGTGTCGTGAGATATGGGCTGCGAAAAAATGGTACCCGTATAGCAGGGAGTAACCGGAATTCCGGTTCCGGTTCCGGTTCCGGCGAAAATCGTGTTCCGGTTCCGGTTCCGGCAAAGGGCAAAAACCATACCGGAACCGGAATTCCGGTTTAAAAATTTTGTTTGAAATTTTCCACGTTTTTTGCTTTATCCTGCAATCCAAACATATGTAATATATATTATACAATGATCAAGCTCCAATACAACCAAGCAAAAGAAAAGATTAACTAACCAATTTGCCGTGTAAAACGTAAGTAGGGCACATAATTTGAGCAGGAATTTTTCATAATAACCTGCAGGAGTTTGTTAAATCAAAGCCAGGTCAATGCTTGTAGCAGCTATTTTACACATCCCGAAGTCTGTGGGATACGCTTGAATTAAACCAGTCCAACTCGGTAACAGAGTATGGCTTACGCAGAAGTACTTAGGGTATGTTTGGCTAACATAAATTGCGTCAGGCACCCGCCAGTGTGCTTGTAAACTTGGTAAATCAGTTTAACTTGAAGTAAAATAACGTTATCTGCAACGCAGCTAGAAACTGCTTTCTTGGCAATGAACTGTATTTATTGAAACTGTGCGAGCAGCATCACAGTGTGTCTCATTTATAGCATTCTGATTAGAAAGTTATCATCATTATGATCTAACTGAGGGGCACTGTTTGTTCAACGCTAGCCTAAACAGTGTCTCTGACCACTGATCAGAAAATTACCTTCTATCTATTATTTTCTCTTAGAATCATATAAACCAATAATTTTAAGTTTCCTACAGAAGAACATACAACAAACGTATGTGTAGTAAAGGGAGGCGACTGGAGACAGAGCGAAAGTGTGTATTCTACGCTCCAAGCTTTGTAAGCATATATATTCGATTTGACGCAGTATATGCAATTGTGTATAGTGGAAGACATTTTTGCTCTGAATGTCCAAAAACCGATATATTTGATCGAAAAATAAACATTATTAGCTTCCTCAGTCTCTTTAAAGTTTCATAAAGGCAATAATACCGTCGCAATACATTAAGTTTAATGCAAAAGTTATTTTTAATGCATTTTAAATCCACTATACCTTCATTTCTTCCATCATCTGTTTTACTATATATAAATTTCGAAGACCAGGTTCCGGTTCCGGTTCCGGATCCGGTTTAAATGGACGGTTCCGGTTGCTGGTTCCGGTTCCGGTAAATTTTGGTTCCGGTTATTCCCTGCCGTATAGCCATATTTGGCAAAGAACCTTTAAAACATGTTTTTTGACACTTTGACACTGAAGGTCGAAATATATCCATCCATATCAAGTTATGAATGACAGCGGCAGGCAAGAAAAAGCAATTTTCAAGATTTCCCCGCAGCGCCCTCATTGGAAACTCAGCTCGCTCCATTTCAAAAACAACTGGCAACCACTTTGGATGTCGCCTAACATCCGCCGCCGAAAAGCCAACATTTGGTATTTCAAACATGAATGAAACGTGGAATCGGAAAAATATATGTAGGATTCATAGGATTACGGTTTAAAATATAGGATAATATACAATTATTATTGTAAAAATGTAGCATAATAATTATAGGACTATCGGTAACTATGTAATAGTTATTATTATCGTTAAGTTTAAGGAAAGCCAAAAGGACTTCCATACCGGTATGAGGTCGTACCATACATGAATATGAAAATATTAATAGTTATTATTATCGTTAAGTTTAAGGAAAGCCAATAGCACTTCCATACCGGTATGAGGTCGTACCATACATCAATATGAAAATATTAATAGTTATTATTATCGTTAAGTTTAAGGAAAGGAAATAGGACTTCCATACCGGTATGAGGTCGTACTATACATGAATACGAAAATATTAATAGTTATTATCATCGTTAAGTTGAAGGAAAGCCTATAGGACTTCCATACCGGTATGAGGTCATACTATACACGAATATGAAAATATTTTTGGCAATATGCTATACCCTATAATTATTAAAACATTCAGTTTAAACATTACAGTATTAAGTGTAAACTGTTGTAACTGTGTATGTGAAAGAAATCGAGATGTATGTAAACTAAAGACGCAATTATTATTTGGTATCTAAAACAAAAGCTTGTAGCCTTTTAAAAGAACATTTTTGTCATTTTAATTATCGAATGATCAAGCAAACGTATGATTCAATCACTAGTATACCAATGATCTTACTTCGACACTGATATTATTATCGAATGATCAAGCAAACGTATGATTCAATCACTAGTATACCAATGATCTTACCTCGACACTGATATTATTATCGAATGATCAAGCAAACGTATGATTCAATCACTAGTATACCAATGATCTTACCTCGACACTGATATTATTATCGAATGATCAAGCAAACGTATGATTCAATCACTAGTATATACCAATGATCTTACCTCGACACTGATATTATTATCGAGTGATCAAGCAAACGTATGATTCAATCACTAGTATACCAATGATCTTACCTCGACACTGATATTATTATCGAATGATCAAGCAAACGTATGATTCAATCACTAGTATACCAATGATCTTACCTCGACACTGATATTATTATCGAATGATCAAGCAAACGTATGATTCAATCACTAGTATACCAATGATCTCACCTCGACACTGATATTATTATCGAATGATCAAGCAAACGTATGATTCAATCACTAGTATACCAATGATCTTACCTCGACACTGATATGCGTGTTTGCCAAAGCCACGACCAACACTACGATCGCATATATCACATGGTGTAGAACTGAAACAAACCAGTATATGCATCTGATTTCGTGTTTGGGACTTTAATGCGAGTCGCATTAAGTGAATTATGAAAGCCTCTGATAGATATATACTATATCGATAGTTACGAGACTCCAACGCCAACATAGCCATGCGTCAACAATCGATAAGTCACATCAGATCAGGAATAATTTTACTCCAAACGTTCCCAAAAACTATACTGTTAAGCATAATAACAAAAATAAATGACACAGTAACTGATATTAAGAGTTACAAATAGCTACATAAAATAGCATTGGTCGGTTGGCCTGTCCACAGCCTTCCCAAAAGTGGAAGACTTTTGTTGTATAATGTTCATTTTCGGTTGAGCTTTCAAAGTGAGGGACTATAAATACATCACAAATTTTAGGAGAAATAATATTATGAAGAGCGATTTTATGTAATAGGGCCCCTAAGGCTTGTCTTATTTGAAGCACACCACGCAAATCCAATTTACTTTTATCGTATTTAGCAACTCTAAAAATACAGACACGCTCGATTGACCTGCATTACATCTATAGTGGAAGTGTCGAAACTTGACTTTTTCGCTGAGAAGCCTCTAAATCGAGATATATGTTGCGAAAATAGATGCCAGGATGGTCAAAATTTCAAAAAATGTAACCCTTGACCCTTTGGGGACCATTTTGACTCGGAGGACATGGTCGAAAGATTTGGCGCCTGACGAAAGGGTACAAAATAGACTGAAATTTGATTAAATACAAAATTGTGAAGATCCATAAATCCGGTGATGAGGTATGATCTTCAGAGACGGACGAAAATTTTTTTACGATTTTTGCTGTTTGCAAAGCTACTGATGAACCACCCACGCACTTTGATAGCTCTTCCAAGCATCAACATCCCCCCAAAAGTTTCCATCTCTCCCCACTTTTCGGAAGGCTGTGGACAGGGTATGTGTGTATTATATGAATATGCATAGATAAATCTTTGATGTATGTGCAGAGTATATATAGTGTCACAGAAAGAGAAACGTCAAAAATTAAATTTTTAGACTTTTCTTTTCACGAACGATTATAATAAAAGAAAAATGTGGGTTGGCAGAACATTTTGTTGCGTATTCTTATGACAATCGTATTCCTATTTATACTTATTCTTAATGGTCATTTTTCTAAGCCAAGTTGCTCAAATTCGCAAAGTTGAGCCAAAAAAAATCCGTGTAACTTACTGTCCTTATATATACTGTACAAAATGAGAGACTTGTGTTAAAAATGTGCAGATTCCTCACAAGGGATGACAAAATACGTTTTATTATTTATTGTTACATATCTCAACATACTTAAACACGCCTAGTGCGACTATGCCGGTGCAGGAAGATTATCTTGAACATTTTCTAGTAAACAGTCCAGATTAGACATTATTCATATACGGAACTAACTTTTACAAATTTTGACAACAGCGTTCTAAAAATACTAAGAAAGTCCAGCATCTGTAATACGCAGCTATGTCAACAACTCAATCTAAACAATCACAAGTCATAACGACAATGGTACTTTATTTCACAGAACTTTTCTTTTCATAAGTGTTTAAATTTACATTAAAACCAAATTGCTATAAATTATCAGTTGTATCACAATAAGCTAAGCAGAACGAATTGAAACAATTTTTTTCTATGTAGAAACAAAAAGTGTTTTTCCCTTCAGAACCGTTTAAAACACATAAAACGGTAGCGATAATGGTTTACAGCAAAACATTTCTGGAAACATTTCGAAAAATGTTCAATACCTCAATAGTAACAAATATTTGAAAATATTCCACTTCCAAAGACAAACATCAAAAACAGTCAAAATATGATTTAGAAAAATTTTGAGAAAAAAACTCGAAAAATGTTCCAAGACTTTTCACGGACAAAAAAATAGTTGTTTTTAAAAATTTGCGGATTCTTAAATTGGGCCGAAGACTTGGGCTAAGATTCTACTTCATTTTTCATACTCTTCAATTATTTTAGATACTCCTTCTCAAATAATGACAAAAACATATTTTTAATTTTCGACTTTGTTTTAAAAAGCCGCTTAATACCGAAAGATATATGAGACAACGAGCACAAATTTTAGTTTTCATACCTAAACAGAAATAGAAAACTACGCTAGGATAAGTTAAAAGAAATGTCAGTTTTGTCAAAACTACGAAAATCACATTTGATCCACATTATTAGTAACAGAAAAAACTTTTAGTTTCGTCAAAACACCTGAATATGCAATTTGTATGGTGTCTTAAATACTTACCGAGGAAGTCGTACTGCGACAAACGTATGCTCGTTATAGATATGCAGCTTTTTACCACGTCGCATCGCTCGTTTACTAATTGAACGAGAAATCATGGTTGGTGGAATCAGGTAGTACCTAAAAATGACCGACTAAACCCCTACGACTCATAATACTGGGATCTCCATTCGCTGAAAATTTTGCCAATGGCTTGAACCTCCCCACTGGTTCCGATTTTAGCAGACGACTTTTGCCAAAAGGAAAACGGTTAAACATCGTGTCAGAAACACTGCCAAAACGCTTTTGATAAAGAAAAATAGCGATTTTGAGGCAAATTTTGACAAGATTTGTGAAATATTTGGGTTTAGGAAGGAATTTTAGTACAAATTTTTACCAAATTTTATGTATTTTGGACCGATTGGAAACAAAAAATTTGCCAAGAGGCGGGTGGCACAAAATTTTGCCAGGGAGCACCTGTTTTGAACCAGGGGAACTGCAAAATATCAGCCTCCACCTAATTTGAAGAGCCCGGTAATATAATCCGTCACATATGCTCTGATCCATCAAATAAATATGGCATTTTCCTGTAATCTATAAGCAACTGCCAAAATAACCCAAGTCAACTTTTAAGTAAGCCATAACCACTGTTAGACTCTTATTAAGAATGACGCAAAAAAAACAGAAATCTATATATTTTAGAAGTCATTTCAGAAATCTATAATTTTGACATTTCATTGATCTCAATAACAACAGAGCAACTATCGCGCTGTAGGTAAATTGGCCACAGGAGTGAATACCAAGCACTAGAGAAACAGTTTTACCTCTCCAGAATTTTGTAACAACATTTTTCAAAATCATTAAAGGTTGTGTTAAGTACATAGTACAGGTATAATAATATTATATATTCAATTATAATATTGATTTATTTCTTCAACAAAAGCCGTTCTTCAGGTTGTTTCAGATTGAATAGGAGCTCACAATGAAAATAATACGGAAAAAAACGCCTTTGCATAAATATAACACAAGTCCATTCGACTAGCTGATCATAAACGCACACTGTCTTTCACGATTAATAGCCTATCGTGGCATGCTTGTCGATAAATCAACTCACTTATTGACATTGTTTTCCATAACTTCAACCACCAGGGTAGAATGTCGATAGAGAGAATCCGTACTGGCCTCTGATGCTTCACTTGCTGTATCTTGGCGTCGCCATCGCACACCTGCACAGCAAACACGACTATGACGGCGCAACATCAAAGTGCATATTACAACATTCGTGGCTACTCGAAACTACGAGTCAGCTTTCCAACTCAGTTCCTCAATCAATGACCAATGACTAATATTCTATATCCATTTGTTTTTCTAAGCGTTAAAACCTCGGAGCAATGCTAAAGCTTATGAAATCTGATATGCGCTGCGTTCAGCAATAGCGGTTTCGAACATGTAGCCATCGACTGAATCAGAGAATTTCATAATTATCTATAACCCCGCACCTATGTGAGTAAAACTTAGAGCATCGCACATTTTGCACACTACCTGAAGTTTTGGCTCTATCCCAGACACATCGACGTAAACAGTACCAAACATCATCCAGTAGTGCATGAATTTTTTGCGCGTTTGGATTTGTGTACCTCGCTCGAAAATTAGAAGTACAAAATTCATGGACCCATGTACATCCCGCAGCATTTTCCCAACTTCACTTCTATATTAGCTCGACTGCAAATCTGTTCCATTTCAATATTAATTTAAGAATAAAAACATTAGCAACCCCAACAACAAATAATAATAATGATAACATCTTATATATATTTGGAATGGTTGCTTCTTAATGAGGGTCAACCTCAATTGCGGAAATTCTATATACCTACACTTCTAGTCGATCTCCATGATGTTATGGACGTCCGCTACCTGTAGACCCAAAAAATTCAAGTCCGTATTATCAACTTGCTGACACTACTTTCGGATGTGACATCGATTCTACGTGCCTTGGGAATTCCATTTCCGGATCCTGTTGATGCAGATGTTACAAGTTGTGTTTTAATTCGTCACACCCATCGCCAGCTTCCCTTCCGCCCACAAGCGTCCACAGGATCGACTTTCAATTCGTTTCTTGTATCTTTATGTCGAAATGTCTCACCTATCATCGTTTCGCTTTTTAGTTCGTATCAAGCTATTTGTGTTTTCTGGCTTCAAAGGCCATGTATTATATTGCGCAGCAGCACCTATTCAGGCCATATTACGCATTTCATGGAGATCTTTTGTACAAACGCTGGATCGCTACTCCTCCGTTAAAAAATAAAATCTCATTTTGAAATTTTATAGTTTTTCTTCGGTGGCTGCTCGCTCGTTGCTCTGCCGCTCGCAAAGTGACATGCAATTGTAGCGAGTACTCTAGAACTGTCCATGTATCCAAAATCCAACATATTACCGCTTTTTTCATGGTATGCAAAGCTGTGTGTAATACGAATAGCAAAAAGTTGACAAAGTAATATAACACAAATTTGTGTTCCCAAAAGTTCATTTTGTGCGAATCAAAAACGCCATCAAGTACAAACACACATTCTTGTTTAAAGAACTATCGCTAAGTATCGTTTTTCCACCAAAAAAACATTAAAAACTCTCTAAGTACACATTTGAACAAAATACAGATAAACCACAATAGGTATTAATTAAGTTTGCGATTTCGCAAATGATACCAGCAACAATACTTACTCTTCCGGCCTTCTGACTGGTCTCTTGCTGGTGGATTCGACGCAGCACGTTGTTGTCCGCGATCGCCAGCAATCAACTGTCCACGACTAATATGACCCGTTGTAACCAAATGTTGCCCTCTATCACAAGCTTCGTTATCAAAAGACTCAGCGCGAATATAGCCAGGTCTAGACAAACGTTTAATTTCGTCTTTTTTCTGAGTGACATCGCTAGAATCGCTTGTAGGTGTACTATTGGTCGTAGTGATGCTGGCAGCGGTTGAAATTGGGGTAGAACTGGACGTAGTAACCACTGCCAAAACTTTCGGATTCGTATCACTGATTCGTTTTGATCGAGATATTCGAGCTCTCAATTCGCCAAAAAAGGATGAGCTTCGGTCTTCTACAACAATTTTATACTAGTAACTTTATCGAGATTGCAGAACGTAGTGAAGCATAGGTACATCCACGCCTTTTGCGCGAACGGCCAATCAGCTCTCGATAGTATACGTCCACGTGCTAAATGTGGATATCACACAATACCGCGCAAGTTAGCACAAAACTAACACCGGTAATATGTTTCCCATGATACAAAACCCCCAACTGCAAGCTATCAGCCACCCAGGACGTCAGAACAAATTTTTGAATTTTAGGTAAGGGAACCATTGGGGCACCATACCTTAAAACCCCATAACTCTAGAACCATAACCTTAATCGAAAAACAAAAAAAAGGCATGAGTATTTGTCATTTTTATTATAAAATAAAATCAACCAGAGAAAAAATTCGAAAGTTAATATAAAAAATAAGCTTGCTTCCGTGAAGGATACTAAAATAGGGTGAAAAACCATCATTTTGACCCCTGACACCGAGCCTTGGGGCGCCATACCCCCGTACCCATGGGTCACAGAGCAAAACCAATACCGGAAATGAGTTTCCTATGCCCGACAACCTCTAAGTGAAACTTTTCAGCCGCCCAGGACGTCAGAACAAATTTTTGAATTTTATTTTGGGTCGGAGAACCATTGGAGCGCCAGCCATACCCCGTACCTCAAACCCCATAAATCCAGAACCGGAGCGTTAGTCGAAAAACAAAAAAGAGGCATCGGCATTTATCATTTTACTATGAAATAAAACCATCCAGAGAAAAAAGTTCGAAAGTCAAGATAAAAATAACCTTGATTCCGTGAAGGGTACTAAATGGAGTAAAATAGGGCCAAAATACCCACATTTTGACCCTAACCCCCGAACCAGACCCCGAATGAACAAACGCTCGGGAAAACGGTAAATCGACTATGCCGGTTAGAATGAGCCCAACATCATGAAAATCGGTTCATGCGATCTCGAGTTATGGCCGATCACACACAAAAGATTTCACCGCTGCAACACACAATCTCCACTACGTTTCACTACGTTCTGATAAACTTGCTATTGAACGAGTTATGGCCGATGACACACAAAAGATTTCACCGCTGCAACACACAATCGCCACTACGTTTCACTACGTTCTGATAAAGTTGCTATTGAACGAATTATAGAAAATATTGGACATGCGGACATGCCTGTCTTTGGTTTTACTAGCAAACTTTACAGTACCAAAGAGAAGTCACCGTTGGTCGATCGTTGTTCGCTCCCTGCTTGAAACATGTTAAATCATCGCTAGCGCGATGCCCACTCGCTACTGGCTAGAAAGGTAGCCATTTCTAGCACGTACGAATTTGGTCTTATATATCAAAATAAAGCTGACAATGAGTTTCAAGATAATTCGGGCATACGGCGACTCCTGCCTTTTTACCGCAAGATTTACAGTAGCAGTCAGAAAACCGCAGTAATCGATGTTCGCTTGCTGTTTGAAACACGCTAAAACACTGCTAAGCTCGATCTCCGCTCGCTGCTGGCTCGGAAGACGACGCCATTTCTAGCACGCACTATATACATAAACTTGGGACTTGTCGATGCGAAGTTTTTGAATGCTGAGTGTCTCAGCATAAATTCTTTGTTTAGCGCAGCACATTTCGTGACATACATAGTATACATATAAAGTTCTTATTAACACAAGTTCGATGAAAAAGTTTTTTTATGCAGCTGTGTAGCCAACCGCTAGAGCAACATACGACAAAAGACACGGTGCTCAATTCTCTGTATTACAAAAAGCCATGTCTCACTCGTATTGTTTCAACATTTGTGCCGATACGGTTTTTTACATATTTATACCTCCTCAAGGAACTATTTTAACCGCTAGACGAACCCAAATGTAGAACATAGATAACCACTCCAACAACTTATATTCGGTAGATACTTAGAGCTTCAATCACTCTGCAAAATGAGATATTATGTTCGCGCAAGCTACAAATTCAAATTCTAAAATAAAATTATATATTATAGCACTTTCGAAATCTGGAGAGAGCCACTCACTCATTCGAACTACGACAGTCATTTCTGGCAAATATTGTCTCATTCATTCATAGCAGATTTTGGGCAACCATTCTGATAAACAGGTTTTATTAAAGCACTGAAAGTAAAGAAAAATAGAAGCATAGTGTGCTTACATATTCTCCATAGTGTGCTTACATACTCTCCAGTTACACAAAAAAATTAAAATTACACGAGTTTCGCTCCTCTTTTTACGCCTAGGATTTAGTTAAACGCCAACTGAATTTTCGTTCATTCTTTCAACGTTTTCTTACACAGTCAAACTAGCAACACCGATAAAGGATTAGGATAATTCCTTCAACTAGTAAGTTATTTAACATCTTTTATAGGGTTTCGTTGTTTCAACTTTACCATTGCAACTTCGTGTCTCTAGTGTCAAAGTGTACGCGGCCACTTAATTCGCACTACAGATGCAAATTTTTGCATCTGCGACACACATTCCCAATATGAAGTATACATATGATACACACCCGTGTATGTACCTACCAAAATTCTAAGGTTCTAAATTGATGCAAGCTGTGAAAGTGGCATATACAAACATGAATCATAGAGCCTATGAAAATCCATTGTTCAAGTCAACAAACTACTTTTACTCCTTTAGTCGACTTTTTTAAGTTTCAGTCACCTAGTTACTAATCCAGCCTGCAATAACACCTTCGCCAAATATCGATACCCGTTCATGTTACACCCCGCAGACTCGAAACAATATAGTAAAAACGATTCAAACACACCGCCGATTTTGCTGTGGAGCCAATACAACGGCAAAAATTGCGCATTAAAATATAAAACTTATACGACGTACAATAATTTCAGTACTTACTGCTCGGCCTATCCTCACTCGCAGCACGTTTCATAGCACGGCGAGATTCCACTCGTTGCGGAGCGGTACGTGATTTATCTCCTTCTTTTGTCACTTCTGAAAATCGCAGAAATAGTCAGCAGGTGTGTTTTAACAAAGCCAGTCGTCTAAACACCCGAATGTGCAAAACATAGCCGAGCGGTATTGGTATTTATGAAGTTTTCAAGCAATTTTAATCTTTCGTAACCAATATTTTACACAAAAGTGACGCACCAACTGCTAGCTTCTCCAATATGGGGACAGCATTGCTCGGTGCCACCTGCCAACACGGGGATTTTGTGCAAGGTTTTTGGCTTGCTCCGCTAAAAACACCAACTCGACACAACAAACAACTTGACAAAACTTAAAAAATACCTTTCTCAAGCTAAAAATTTATTAATTACAGGTAAAAATTGGTTGATAATTTGGTTTAACTTCAATAAATGCACCGTTTTTGAGGCCATTTATTAATTGGTTTCGCTGAAAAAATATTAAATTTAGATAATTTTCTTTTATTTCGAGCCTGTGTGGCTCCCCAGCTTGAGCTTCTGGCAAAATCTGGCTGTTCCAAGTGCCGAACCAAGTGGACGGGGTCGGGTCTTACCTGGGCCTGGCAAAAATTTCAGCGTATAAGAAAGCCAGTACTGTAGAGCATAGTTAAAATTTAGTGCCGATCGTCCGTGCTGTACTCAACAAGGCACCGATCTTTCTGTGCAAAACGGGGACAACCCAAATTTGGTCAAATGCTATCCCTTCCTGGCCCGTCTTCATTGCCAACATTTTCTGGTCGACAGCGACAAATGCAGTAGTCACAACATAAATCTGACAATGTTTTGACAGTACATTTATTATTTATTTCGATAACAAAATAAAAAATTCACCGACAGTTGTGAAGTGACGGTTCAAAATTTAATTTGAAGCAGTTTTTGCCGAAGTAGAAGGCCGGATTTAACACAAAACTAAAGTTCGTTCACCTGCGACCCTCTTTTTTGGTTCCCTTTGAATTAGAAACCCATACCTTTAGGATCTACGAACCTCAAAAAGTCACGGAAAAACAGCTCTTTACTACAACACACTTTTTTAATCACGAGAATGCAATGTTCCACCGAGCTTTTTTCCAAATCTAATCACTATGTTATAATGAAATGTTGTCAGGAATGGCACTAATTTTGATCACTAGCCTGCATTAATGTTCGAACTACTTAAACTAACACACTACTCTATCACAACTGCACAGAAATTTAAATGTAAAGAGCAAATTAATGACTCTATGTAAAATAAAAACGAATGTATTCTCTAAGACTTAAACGCCAGTTGCCAACATTTTACAAATAAAACAGTCAAAGTCTCAAACAATCGATAATGAGCAATACAGACTTCAGAACAATAATCTTCAGAGCTCAGGTACGACTAAAAAATGTTGGCATAACCAACAAGATGCATCAATCTGCTAATATAGCAAACCATGCAAATTTATTAAGTTTCTATCACTCTTCCTGATTGCTCCATTTCCTTTAGTAAAATATCCTTTTAAAAGATTTAGCCTATTTTTATTTCTTTGGCACCACTTTCCTTATGCAAAACCTATATTACTTGAGGCTTCGCTTCAGAGTTTAGTTAAGTTAGTTTTTTAGTTAATTATGAGTTAATTAGTTGGTTCAGTTTGTATTAGTTGAATTCGTGAAGCCGATACGGCTTCAGCCGAATATAAAAATATACAACACAAATCATTTCCATAATATTAGCTGTTCCGTTCGCTTCAGGTTTAGGGATTAACAATATCTCGTATTATAAACATGTTGTTCCTCAATACAACCGGTACCTTCAGGAAGATCTTGTATTAGTATTTCACCGGAACCAGTTTGTGGTCGCTCGAACATGTGCAGCGGTGGACCCAAATCACGCGGATCTGTCCCACTCTCCATGCCATACGGCACATCCTAAAGATAAGGTGAAAAAACTTTTCTAAAACTCGACCGTTCAAATAAGTCACAACATTCGAACTACATACCAAGTAAATTCGGAAAATTAACATACATCATTGCCGAGCTAACGCAAACTTGTGGTAGCTATAGCATTTGATTCAATTCTAGTAAAAAGCAATTAATGTGATATTCTACAGGATTCCCAAAGCCTAATGAGCGTGAATTTCCCCGATTTTCCAAGAAATTTTCATCGAAATTCAAAAATAAATAATGTTAGTTTAGAGTCTATTATTGTAATGCAATGTAAATTATCAAAAACCTATCTCACTTTATCTAAAAGCATGCCATTTGAAGCTGTGTAAATTTAAGCTGCGCCGCAAACCATCCTCTTTTGACACCATGTACAAAACGTTGTTATAGCCAATTAAAAATTCAAAAGTTTTGTTCACTAGCGCACAGCGGCTGACTGCAAAATAGTATTGCTTATGTCGTCTAGCACCGGTTTGTTGTTTTTCTCCGATTCCGTTTCTCGGCTCACGATGTGTTAACTTCCATTCAGCATTTTTCATTACACTAGCAAGTTTCGTAACACTAATAATATACTACGAGTAATTCGCAGACATTGTGGTGTATGAATTTTATAAAACACTAAACGGATCTATTTACATTCCATAAGAAGATATAAATTTGTCGCTAAGGTATAAAACGGTCACCGTCTGGTTACTTATTGTTTTAAATAGTCACAAATACGCCATTGTTTTGTTTCCTAACGTGTTGGATGCGTTGCCCAAAACCCAATACTGTTGAAGCGAAGCGAGCGGAGTTACCACCAATAGCTTCGCTATCGGCAAAAATCTTAAAAATATCTTTGTTGAGATCATAACTCGTCATCGAATGGATCGATTTTCACAAATTTTGTTTGGTCAAAATTCAATCTAATTGCTAATTTTAGTTAAACGCTAAACCGGACGATCACGTATTCCTGATCAAAATGGGCCACAAACAGTGAAAGGTCACATTTACGGAATTTTGCCATCTGTGTATCTACTTTTCGGTTCCGCAGGGCAAAAGAGACTTCGCAGCGAAAAACGCTATTTACCACACACAATCTTTGTTGTTATGCATTTTTTTGTCACAACTATGGTTTGCGATTCAATGATTCAATGTTTAAAAATGCCCCAAAAATGAAAATTTCAAAATTTCTACAAATAAAATTTTTGTCTGTTGGAGTGAACTTTGGTTTATTTAACCTGCTAAACAAGCAGATTTCATTGTTTTTGCAGTATATTGACAATATTATTAACTTTGCGGAACGGTATCGGAGCAAAATCTGGTAAATGTGAGCACCAAAATTAGCAAGTTTCGCCACCTTTCGAATATAGATGAATGTATTTTCAAATATACATGTATGTAGGTCAATCGAACGTATCTATAGGTTTCCCCATTGCTGAATACGATAAAAGCAAATGTATTTGCGTGGTATGCATCAAATTAGGTAAGCCTTATGGCTCCTACTGCGTAAAAATCACATTTCAAATTAGATTTTCCTTGAAATTTGTTATTAATAAATTTCAAAAGTTTTTGTCTTTTTGGTAATTGGAAGAACAAGAAATAAAGGGTTGACCAGCCTTTGAACGACAAAATCGTCGTAAGGCAGAGTAGCCACATAGGTTCCGTTTCCACTCGCTTAGCGTGTTACTAATATGTTTATTTCTTATATGATGACAGATGGTTGACACCCCGACCATGAGATCATCAATCACTAGTGCCAGAATGTTATGAAAGGGGTCGAGTCTTAAATTTACTCATGCATCAAAAATTCGCATTATCGCGGTTGGACATGAACCGACATCAAATTTTTCAATAAATATGAGTAAGACGGGACTCTCATAAAACTGGCATGACCCCACGCTGAAGTCGCAGCCGAGCTTTCCCTGGCCCCATGCTAAACTCAGCAGGCCAAATACAAACATTCTACGTTACCCCGGGTTATTCTAAAATTCTTCAATATCTGCGGTTGAATACATCTGTATATATTATTTAGCAACGTATCGCTCGAAATGAAATGATCTAAGCATTAATAAAAATTATAGTACAAAAATTGTATGCAACATAATATATTTCTAGTAACTCTAGCGAGATTGCAGAACGCAGTGAAACATAGTTACACCTACACCGTTTCTGTGCACCGCCAATCATCTCTCGATAGCATACGTTGATATGATATATGTTAATATCACATACTAACGCACAAGTTAGAGCTAACTACTACTAATACCGGCAATAAATTTCTCATGCCCCAAAAAACCCCCAAGTTCGAGCTAACAGCCCCACACCAAGACGTAACAGTAAAATTCGGAATTTTGGATGGATGGACCATGGTGGCGCCATACCCGCGTACCCATGAAACCATGGGTCACAGAGCAAAAGCAGCGCCGGCAATGAGTTGCCCATGCCCGAAAAACTTATCAGGCGCCCAAGACGTCAGAACAAATTTCAAGTCAAGGAACCATTGGGACACCATACCCCCCGTACCTCAAACCCCATAAATCCAGAACCAGAGCATTAATCGAAAAACAAAAAAGAGGAATCGGCATTTATGATTTTACTATGACATAAAACCAACCAGAGAAAAAAATTCGAAAGTTAAGATAAACATAGCCTTGCTTCCGTGAAGGGTATAAAAACCCTCATTTTGGCCTCTGACCCCGAACCGTGGAGCGTCATACCCCCGTAACCATGGAGTCATGGGTCAGAAACCAAAACCAGCAACGGCAATGAGTTTCTCATGCCCGAAAACCTCCAGGTTAAACTTATCAGCCACCCAAGACGTCAAAACAAATTTTCAAATTTTGGGTCAAGGAACCATTGGGGCGCCATACCCCCCCGTACCTGAAACTCCATAAATCCAGAACCGGAGTATTAATCGAAAAACAAAAACGAAGCATCGGCATTTATCATTTTACTATGAAATGAAACCATCCACAGAAAAAAATTCGAAAGTTAGGATAAAAATAAACCCTCATTTTGACCCCTGATACGGAACCAGACCCCAAATCAAAGACGCTCGGGGATGTACACAGTAAATCGACTATGCCGGTTCGAATGAGTCGAAGATCATGAAATTCGGTTAAGTCGTTCCCGAGTTTTGGCCGATCACACACAGACGGAATTCAAAAGATTTCACCCCTGCAACACACAATCTCCACTACGTTTCACTACGTTCTGATAACTCACAATTTTTATAGGTTCTCTAAAGACGGCAAAATTTGTAGCACACCGTTTTTGCATTTTGAACTTTGCTGGTTGCCCCTTACGTTTCTTCACAACTGTTCCCAGTGACATTCCCAAACCGCGCCCTCCCTAGGTAAGACATACATAGCAAAACCCAGAAAACGTTTTGGGTAATTACTTTCTGAAGCGTTATCATGATAAAAAGTGAAAAATTAGGACAAATTTACTGACATAATTAAATGTAATCCCGTGTTTTCGAATTATTGAATATAATATTTCGTGAAACGATATACCGTGCAGAAAAAACTTAGATAGCCGAAATAGTTCGATAATTTATTTCTATATTTGTAAACAATTGGAATTATATTTTTTGACAAAAACGCACAGTAAATCCCGAATACTCCGGAACAAATCCCTGATTCTGTTTATTTTATGTCCAATATCAATATTTTCAAGGAAAAACAAAATTTAAGAAATTTCCGGAACGCACACACCCAGAAATAATTCATTAATGAAACACTTCAGCAGAAATAGCACGATATGAAGAACAAAAATAGGAGGATAGGATACGTTATGGAAAAGACTGGTTCAAAGGAAGTTGAGCATTAAAACTAAATTTACTATATGTTTGATTCCCGACCCTTATAGAACTGCAAATTTCAACCGCGCTCCGACTGATTCAACTCCTAACGTGAAATACCAAGCAATATTACTTGAACTTCCAGTAACAAACACGTTGTAACAGAGTTTGGTTAGCATGAATGTATATGGATCTACGTCAAACTAAACTTTATACACTGTTTCCTTAACATCACAGCTACTACATTATACAGCGTTATTAAGGGTACTGCACTCTTTCGCATTGTAATGTCATTCATGTATAAAAAGATAGGTGCGTTAAAGGCTGCACATCCGTTCAGTTACAAGGTGTCAAACTAACTTGATATCTACTGAAGTTTTGAGGGAATACAATGAGCGTCACTACAGTTAAACTATAGCTTCATTTAGTAACCAAAAACCCATCAAAATCGGACTATTCCGGCTCTTACTCCAATTCAAAAATGAGTGTGTGGAGAAGCGTTTTCGCAAAGGACATCAAAGCCCGTGTGGTAAACGAAGTCCAACCCGCTGAGCTGAACCAAATTTCAAGGCTGAAGCCGTGCTGAACACATTTTCCAACATCCTATCGTGTTACGTGTTACTATAGTGTTGTATAACTTTTTAGCAATACAAAATTTCAATTACAATCTTGCTCAACAATCAATAAAAAATTGTTGTTATTCTGTTACTACACGTGTATAATAATCTTCAGATTCACTACTAACAATTATAGTGCTCTTCATAACGAAGCAATATTATTTTGTCAAATTGGTTAGTCTAAATACCATAAAATGAACCATAATAATATCATATTAAAACAAACCGCAATATCGCAGAACACAAGAAATAACAATCCAAAATTTTAAAAAAGAAATCGATATAAAACTAAGAACCACTAACCTGAGATATTGATTTAATGAGACGATGTGATGGAAGCGATTCCGTGACTAATGTCTGGCCTAAAATGTAAAGTTGCATTTAAAAACGAAATATTTTACACATAACATTTGGTGCTACTGATGAGCAGGGATATATTTTACCATAACCGCATATATGCGCAAAATTGGGGAAATATCGGATATCCGAATTATCCAGATATCCGGATATGGACAACCGCATCCTAAGATTTCAAGCCTTTGTGTAAACGTCAAAGGCTGTCGTTCACTATTACAGCTCTATTTATGATGCATTAAGGATTTAAGATATAAACAAAGAAGGTTTTTTATTATACCTTTGCACCAATAGTTGTGATGTCATACAATTATAACTTATTCACTGGATATAATGCTTTTGCACAAACGGGTGCAAGCTACACTAAGCCGAAAATAAAGCCTATTTTTAGTGAACAGTATTTAATTTATTGTGGACCCTATTACAAATATTTACAGGTAACAATAATTTATTCAGAATTTGGGATATTTTGGGTATTTGAGGTCTCTTTGGGGTACTAGAGAGCAGCCAGAGCCCAGCCGGACACTAGAAATGCGGGATTATCCCAAAGCTAGAAGCATGTAGGCATAACCCATACAGCCGGGCCAATATACATAATTTCAGACAACAATGATTATTACGTAGGTACTTTAAAAATCTCCAGGAAGTATGAACCATCACAGGTAGAAATTTTGAAATGTATATATTCCTTACACTTTCAAGATATATGGTTAGATTATATTCATACTGCGACATATGTCTGAAAACTAATCGTGGCAGATTTTCGAATGTCTCCTACATCGCAAATATTTAAAATCAAAGCACAAAGACCGTTAAAATGATCACAATAAGATCAACGTGGTCATAGATACAGATGCCATATGGGCATTTATAACACTGACAGTACAAGCTTATTACAAGCAGCATCACCAATCCAAAATTACACAAAGCAAAATCCTGTGAGTTTCGTGTATAATTCGGCTCGGTCAAAAATTAAAACAATAATAATTATTCAATGAGCATTTGCACAAACGCAATAGCAACATAGATACAATGACGTATAGCTAGTAACTTACAAAGCGAGGGGAAACGGAGCGAGTGTGGCTTCTCTCCCCTTAATGACCTGTTTATCGTTCCAAATTCAGGTCCATGAGCCTGCTTAAAGTCGCCGGAGCGATTGCAGTTACACATCAGCAATACTTCAAAGGCAACGCTGCGGTCATTTTAGAGATATATCAAACAGAAGAACCCTTTGTTTCTTCTTCCAATGACCAAAGAGACAAAAAACATTTGAAATTAATAAATCACAAATTTTAAAAACAATTAAAATTAAAAAATTTAGGAAGACTTGCCATATTTGATGCAAATCCACACAGATACAAATACTTGTGCTGTATTTAGCAACCCCGAAAACCTGTGGACACGTTCTACTGGCCCATATACATCTATATTGGAAAAGTGGCGAAATTTGACACTATTTTTAGTGCCAAAATTTACCCTAAATTTTGCCCTGACACCGTCTTGCAGGCTTAATAACACAGCCAATGTAGATTTAAAACAATGAAACAAATGTCTTTAACTGGTTACATAACCCTATAATCCCATCGCTCAATCCAATAAACCAAAAATATGCTTTTCAAAAATTTTGAAATTTTAATATTTTGAGAGTATTTTTTAGACTTTGATTCATTTTGTCAAAACCGCATCTCTGGCAACAAAATGAATAGCAAAGTTGTAGCTTTCGGTGAGCGGATTTCGGAAGGTGGTCTCCGTTCTTCGCTGCGAAATTTTCAGATATATCGCCAAAGATATGTAGACAGAAGATGGCCTAATATAAAAAAGCCACCCTTGAAACTATTGGTGCCATTTTGGCCTAAAACGCGTGGTCGGTGTGTTTAGGGTCTAATGAAAGGATAAATATACTCGGAATTTGTGATCAAATAAAAAAAAATTTGTGAAGATGCATCCTTCCGGTTTGAGCTGTGATCTCCAGACGAGGACGAAAAAAAATTTTTTAACGATTTTCCCGTATTCCGCTAACAAAGCTATGGACGTGCAACTCCACTCGCTCCGTTTCAAATATCAATAGGCTTCATTCTATGCTTACCTACAGGAACGCAGGGGTCCATTTCTAAATATTTTTCAAACATCAGTTAACAAATTATTAGCTTTACGTATAACTAACACGGCAAATCTAATTTTTCAACAGCATGCTATGCATTTAAATATAAGAAAATAACAACAGTCAACTTACGCTCGTGGCATTTGTTCATATTTGAACTTCTTTCGTACTCTGGCTCTAGCTTAGAAGCAGCCGGTGCAACATCGTGTGGCCTCTGATCAGACAAAGCCACTGGAATGGCGTCAATTGCACTAGCTGCTCTCGGTTCAGGAACTGTCCTTGAATAATGTCCTTCAAGCTTCTTCTTGCCTTCTATAGAAGCTGGCGAGCCATTTGGTTTCTGTCCAGCTAAGTGATCAACGTTTGACGTAGGAGAGGTAATATCTAGCTTTCGTCTAGTATCATTTATACTTTCGACTTCTGCTTCCGGAGCTAAATGATAAGTATCGCCCGCAGAACTATGTTTAGCATTGGTTTGTATATTTTCCAGACTTGACTTATCGCCTTTCCAAGACCTTGCACTTGATGTTGTAGATTGTTGAAGAAATAGAAACTAAAACAAATACATAAGCACATAAATACTAAAATACACATAATGCACATAATGTGTACTATAATCATACAATATGCATTCCATAGTTTCTTACTTCCGCATATACAACGCATCGTGTCATTAAAGAGTGGCAGCTGAGACGAAATAACTGTGAATATGGATATTCACACACGAGAATTAATGTTTTAAACTTTAACTTGACAAAGCATTTTTGAATATAACATATACCATATTTAGCTACATAAATTAAGACCTTACGACTATTATTCATCAAAAGCTAAATAAATCATAGTTTTCTCATACCTTTTGCAACCAAATTCCAGCGTATATTGGATAAGATCAAGCTCGACAGATACCGAATAAGCTTACAATTACTGTTGGGTTTACCCTCAAGTAAAAGAAGACATTAATTTTGCAGAAATACAGGTTTCCACTCTTTTTTTTACTTAATTTTCTTACTCAAAGATGAACTTGATGTGCATTTTGTTGGCAACGGTAGATGTCACCTAGGAATTACACATAGATTCTGATAGGTACTATACATGATAAGCTACGCCATCAAATTAATGTACAAAATCGGAACTACAAATTTCGATGTTGTAATAAAAATTATCGAAATGCCTCACAATGGGCTCTCCAAATGGAGGGGATGGGAGGCCCCTGGCATTTTTCGGTTCTCCCTGGTTCAAAACAGATGCCTGCCCCCTGGCAAAATCTTGGGCTAACGCGGTTCATTGCCTTTTGGCAAATTTTTTGTTTCCGATCGGTCCAAAGTATATAAAATTTGTACTAAAATTCCGTTCTCAAGCCAAAAATTTCGCAAATTTTGTCAACATTTGCTTCACAATCGCTTTTTTCTCCATCAAAAGCGTTCTGGCAGTGTTTCTGACACGATTTTTAACCCTTTTTCTCTTGGCAAATTGCCCCCCCTGGCAAAATTGGGGATCCCAGCATTGGAACCAGGGGGGCCGTTCATACCCCCGGCAAAATTTTCAGCGAATGGAGAGCCCAGTCACATAGCTAGTGTTTCCAATGTTTCGTAACATACTATGTAATTCATGAAAGTTTGTTGCAACTCCAATAATTCAGCAATCGTCCGACATATTTGACTAAATTTTTTCTATGATGATTGCCTTTAGAGCTTATCCTCTTCAACTGCGGTATTGCACATATAGCTATGCCTGTTCTGGAGCAGGGATCAAACAGCACCACGTTTCTGGCTAATAGCAGCCCGTATTTCATAAGCGTTTGTAGCTAATTTATAAACAAACCGATTTAGCTCAATTCTTCGCTGCGGATGTGCCCATAGGTGGCTTGCATGCTCGGAAACAATATCGATAAGATATATTATACACTTGTATGAGGAAAGACAATGTTTATCAATTTAAATTTTATTGCCAAATAAAAGCCATTTTTGTCGGGTCTTTTTAGCGATAGGTCTCAAACTTTATCTAGCAAACTTTAATATTCCATTCGAATTGCATTGACGACCTGAGTCGAATGCTGTCAAATTTAGCTTAATTTGTTCATGAAAAAAGTTGCTACTTCCCTTTATGAGAAATCCAAAGCCTTAGCCTAAACCTTAACCATCATTCACCTGATTTGGATACTGTTTGCCTCAGCTCATCAATGCGATTCGAATACTTCGAATACTGTGTCAAATGGTACCAGGATTGCTGGTGTTTCGTTAAAATTTTTGAGTTGAAGGCTTCGTTATCCTAAAAGGCCCATTTTGTTATTATAGAACTTAATATGTTAAATACTGATCCGATTTGGCTCATGTTCCAAGACATAACCATTACGTTACGTTTATACATAAAGCAGCGTGTCATCGTTATTACTACCCCAGTGTTTCTTTACTGCTAGCACAAAATTATTGAAGTAATGCATCTAAGTAAAATTAAATTAATGCTACCAACCGAACAGTCTTAGCACAACATCGTTAGGTGCACGACCAATCAAAGAAACGCACAACTCATTATTTTTAAAAATTATTTAGGATCAGAACTACATATCGACATAATTTTTGATGAATAAAATTATTTAGTGAAAACTTATATACAGTACTCGCCAGGAAATTCGCTATTGATTTTCGTACGAACAAGCATCGAATAGAGCTCGAAAAAAAATTTAATTATTCACCATTAACTCTCGAACAAATTTAAAAAGTACGCTAAAGATTTCGACCGGTTCTCGAACATGCAGTGCAGCTGCATTTATGTAGTAAAACTAGTTCAGTTTTCAAACGAACACAACCTCCAAAACATGCAGCCAATAACTGCCTTTTTGGTATAGCAGACGCTGGTTCGATGCAATTTGGAACTACATTGCATTTGCTTGCTCCTAGTACTATGCTCCAAACATATTTTCAATAATCTGTTAGCCAACTGTTTAAAAATGCTATTGTAAAAGTACCACAAATGACGAAGGCAGAAAAATTAATTTCGAACGAATCCTGAAAACATTTACGTTTGTCGTATCACGATTGATAGTAAAACACGTGATTTGTAGAATGTGTAAATATATGTCTATTATATAAAAACAACGTACAATCGAAAATATTGGCAGTTCTCACAATTTCGGTAGCCGCCCATTGAAACTCAGTCGGAAGCCATTTTAGCATTAATGACTACTCCTGAGCTCCATAAAACACAACGAGCTCCGTCAGAAACAAGTCCTACCTCCATCTTAACCTGCTGAAACCAACCTCAACGGTAAGCGTTCCTGATACGTTATCACGTCGATATGGTCGAGATTGTAACGTAAGAGTGTGGATCATCGTAGACGCACACCGGAGTTCTTCAATTCCAACTATCGCAAGGCCGCAAAATCTCGCTGAAGAAATGATATAAGAGAACCATTAATATTGTAATATAAAGTTCTATAATAATACAGCGAAGCAATCAGGCATAACAATTAGACAAAAGAATCAGCAAATCAGTAAGCCTGGGTTGTCCAAATAGGGGTGGCGAGGCTCTGGTATTTTCGCTAACGCAAAAACCGGGCGCTCCCCTCAGAACGCCGTTCGTTACCCGTAACAAAATTTTGGGCATTTGTCCTAAAATCACATTCTGAATGCAAAAATTTCACAAATTTGGTCAAATTTTGCCTCTAATTCGTTTTTCTCCCTATTACAAGAGCTTTCAAACAGGAGGACTCTGTTCATACACTCCTGGTATAACTTTTAGCGAATGGAGATAAAGTTCATTTTACTTTTGTGAATAAAGCAACCACATAATGCACGTATCTGAATAAACGTGCTTCCCCATAGCGAACATTGGTTTATCAATGTGTTAGTGAGAAATACACTTTTTTATGCATGGAGTTACGTTGACACAGCTTCGATAGATGTATGGAAAACGTGTGGCGAAAGTTTGAGTGACACCATACAAAACCCGTATAATTATAACAGCATAGTTTACTTACACTGATATTGGTTCAAAATTTCAATAACATTTCATCTTGGAAGGCCTATTGTAGCAATCAATGCCATAAGCATCCTAACAAAGGGCTCATGCGCTGCGAAAATTTTAGCTATAGAGTAATACAATTTCTAAAAAAAATCGTTAAATGAAATAAAGTATCGCACTTATAATTTTCTCGTGGAATGCGTTACTACAACATTATCACCGACACAGAGCGCATAACGAAGAACTGAGTGTAAAATACTCGTCAAATCTGTTTTCTTCCGATCGTGCTAATCACATCTGACGATAAAATATAATGTTCAACTCCCGCTCCCTAGAGATAACCATATACATATTACATATAAAATATTATAATATGTGTAAAGTTTTTAGCCATATTTACAAACAAGTTAAGAAAAACACCCTAAACGGGAATTGGAACCCATGATTACGCTTTTGTTAATCATAACAACGTCCTTAGTTGCTTCACTAATTAAAATATTGATAACTGTTAGCAAAGTAAGTTGTTACTTCACTCACTTAATCGAAAACAAGCGCAACATCGTACCCCTGTGGAACGAAGATTTTGACGATATATCACGTCCTTTGTTAGTTATTTTACTCATTAACATACGGGAAAACAAGCAAAACGCTGAGCGCCTTAAAACAAACCTGAATTTTCAACCAGTCAATAAAATAAGAAAACAAGTGTTCGTTGCCAATGATAACTCTGCGCTTATACATAAATGTGTATGGAACATTATTAGATCTACATAAAATACCAGAATCTTGAACCTCCGGTTATTCCAAAAATCATTTCGAGCGCGTCAACTTAACTTCAAAAAAGTTTATTATTCTTTTACTGAAATAGAAAATAAAAATTATGCTGGCATGTCCACAGTGGGGGGAGAGTTTTGCCAGGGCCCTCAAGCGGGGGCATTTGATGTTTTCAAGGGGGCACCGAAAAATGCCAGCCCCCCCTCTCCCGTTGTGGAAAAGCCAGTACCTCTCGCGTCGTTTGATAATTATTTCGGTCGCTAAAGCATCGAAAACAAGCAAAACACTGATCCCTTACGGTAAAACTAAATTGTCATTCAGTCGCTAAAATAACAAAAACGAGCTGGCTCGACCACTTTGAGTTGTGGGGGGACCCTCTACTTTCCAAATCCCCCATGTCCGACCCTCCGTACTCGGCCAAACCACCCATGTTCAACTAATTCTAAAAATTTTATGTCTGAAAATTTATGTTTTTTGTTTGCAAATTGTTTTTAAACATTAATTACCACTATTTATAATGCTAAAATATCGTTTTTAGCTTGGAAATACATTCAAGGTAGTAAAAATGCATGAAAATATGGAAATATTTAGTATTTTTAAGTAAATTTATCCCACCACTTTTAATTTTCTCACGTGGATCAATATAGGGCCACCCGAAGTTCTCCACCACTATTCGGAGGGCTGTGGACAGGCCAGTTATGCACGACTAAACTTAAGGTGACCTCGATTACCATCCTATTTTGCGATTCCCGATGTGGAATCCACATCCATGTTACGGAACAAATAGGTTATTCGATTTGGTTCATTGCTAGCGCAGACTTCCATTTCAATATTGCGATTTCTATTCGGTTTAGGACAGTTTAGTAACATTTTATAGCGCTGAAAAAGGATTCGTCTCTGTTCGCGAACAAATTTAGTGTTAAGTGTGAACGTCATACACGGAACGTCCTATTTATCAATTAGTGTTCGAGAACAAAACTCTTGTTAATTGAATTGCGACAAAATTCTGTTCGTGAACAAATGTGATATTCACGAACAAAAACTAGCATTTTAGGACCGATAAGAAAATGTTCGCTGACGAAATTTTTTACAAAAAACAAAATAGGATGATCAGCGGGGTTATTTTAAGTTTAGTTGAGCATTAGTGTTTTAAACGTCATAAAAGTAAACTATGTTACATACTCTTATAACGAATATATTTTATATATATAAATATCGATATACGATTCATACTACAGTGTGAATAATTGTTGTGTTGCTTATGTTCGGAGTAGGGCAACCACATTTTTAATTGTCTTATCAGCATTTATAAATAAAATTTCATTTATGTTTCGCAGATACTTTTGCACCTGTACTTAGCCAAAAATTGCAGCAAATACGTATTTTTGTTATTTTAGCTACTGCTTCAGCGTTTTGCTTATTTTCTGATATTTTAGTGAATGAATTTAACAAATGTGTGAAATAATATTGTCAAAATCTCCTTTCCACCTGGGTTCGACTTGTCTTCCTTCCACATGTTCTGTTTGTTTTCAATACTTTAGTGATTGAAATAACAACGTTCGGTGTTCTACTTGTTTTTACTATTTTAGTGAGCGATATAACAAATGACATCTTATGAATGAAAAAGCATAACCAGGGGTTCAATTTTCCAATTCTCGTTGAGAAAATTATTTGGTAACTTGTTTGGTCATTTTGCTTGAACGAAATACACTGGAGATGATTACGAAACTGTTTACCGTTCGCTGATTTTCACAAAGTCACTGCAGTGCCCAATTTCACTAAGTTCACTTTTAGCAGACCTAAATCGCACTTTTGGCGAACTGCAGCAATCACCTCAATTCATTGTCGCGTTACGAGCAAGCTAGCGTAAGCATCTAATAAAAGGGTACACATAGACTGAATTCGTGATTAAATAAAATAAATTTGTGAAGAACCGTGCATCCGGTGATGAGTCATTATCTCCACAAGCGGACAAAAATTTTTACGACTATTGCTGGTCGCAAAAACTATAAGTGGGACCTTTGCTCGCTTCGCTTGCGCCGTTTCAATTCAAAAACAGTATATTATTTTTTTTATAAATTAATTCAAAATTAGAAAACGGTAAAAAAATCGGCCCAGAGTTCCAAAAAAAGTCAAAGTCCTTATTCAGCAGGAGAGTAGTTGGCCAATTTAATTTTTAAACAAAAATTTCGTAAATAAATAGAACTACGTATTATTCATACAGGCAAATATATTTTGTTTGATAGGCAATACTTCTATTAAACACAAAAAATAATAAATTTAATGAACCTCGAAAAAAATCTAAGCCCTGTTTTTTCGATACTAATGTGTCAGAATTTTGACCGGTTTTTTGGCCATAACTCGGCTCAGCCTTGGACTATCGCAAAACAACACAAGAGCAAATCATTAATGTCGATTGGTAACAAACTTAACACTATCAGTCAATTGCGATTACACGATACTAGTGGCTGGAAAAACTGGAATCAGTTACCGGATACGGCTCCGTTCGACTTCTTTCCACAAAAACTATCCATCAATAACAAAATCACCCAATGAAAACCCATTTACTGCGCAACTAGGGTAATTTTGATCGATTTCTATTAAAAGAAATTTCGATTGATTTTGATTAAACGAAATTTCGATAGATTTCGATTTTTGCGCAATTAGATAAATTTCAAAATTTCGATAAAACGAATTTTCGATCGATTGCGATTTCGGTCGTTTTCGATTGCACTTAGTATTGGCCGCCGCTGTAGCTGTCTCTGATGAACGGCTAAATTTATCTATAATCGGAAGAACTTAATGTGACTAGTAATTAACTCCAAGCATTATCCGCACAAATGACACATCGTTGCATTAATGATGTATAATATCATTTCAACCGTTAAGGTTGCAGCCAAGTCGTACAACCACATTAGCGTGTTCTCAACCTACGCACAATAATTATCAATTCTGTTACTATAACTATAATGTAATACTACTAAATACAGCTAAAATTATAATAATGCTTGCAGTTAAAAACAACAATGGTAGAATGGGTGAAGGATTCAGACGATGAACACATATGTTATTGTCATGTTGTCACAATGTGTACTTCCGCTGTCGAAAATTTTAAGGTCACTATAAAGTTTATTTCGCACATCGCTAAACAGTGATGTAAGCGACGAGCTGAGGCAATGCAAGATTCCTGTTCTGGAGTTTATTTCACATGCAATTAATGCGGCCGCGATCTAATCTAGTTAGAACCTAACATGGAAGTAACAAGTTATTAAAACACCTATGCCATAACATCTATTGTTTTATCCTAAAGAATGTAACATGTTGAATATTCTGAGATACTAACAACCAGACTTCGTGCGTAACTGCTTAATTGGTTCCTAAAATTTGGTCTGTCCCGGTAGTTGGAAAGCTTCAATCGCCCCCCTGAGTCATGCAATCCCCGTGATTTTGGTCCACCCCAGCGCCACCAGGGGAAACTCCTGATACTTGATTGCTCCCGCGTTGAGATGCTGACTACTAACCAGGAAACTAAGGTAACAGGTGGCTCGAGTTTTTAAACCCTTAAGGCGACGCTATTATTATATTATGTTCATTAAAAATGTTGCAAACATAGTATTGAAATTATGGTTTATGCCGAAACACCTCACAATAACAAACATGACAATATTTAATATGAATAAATTAAGGCGAAATCGCCTGAGTTGGGGCGCTCCACAGAAACAGGTCAGCTCAGTGGAAAAGACTAGTAGCTACCATTACGAGTTATATTAGCAACAAATACGGTTTTATGTACTTATATTTTAGCAACAAATAGTTTTGTGTACTTCTGTGCTTAGAGTTTCATATGTGACGCATTTTTGTAGAATCCCTTTGGCCTTAGTGTAAAAAGTATGACCAACAATTATTATTAACTATAGGTGCGCAAATGGAGTTAATGGCTTCGACCCCACCAGCCACTGAAATGTCAGAATCTACCCGCTGGAACAGACCCCCTAATCTACGGAGCTCGTGCACCTAAGAACTAAACGATTACCCAAACGCAGTAAATTCTTACGATTTCCTTGTTCCCATTTGTCGTAAATTTCGAACAGCAGTTCCTCGCTTTTATCGTTCAGATCGCTAAAGTAACACCAAAAACATTCGGCAATACATGGACCAATATGCTCACAATATTGAAAGAAGGTGTACTTAATAATAATAATGAAACGAGTAGTCAACGTTATGAATGTTGACAAAAATAAGATACTGCAAAAGACTGTATATAAAAAAAATAAAGTTACAAACAGCATCACTGTACGTCGTTTAACAATCAACAGCTACAAGCTGACACCATTTCGTTAAGTTTTATAACGTATTTGGGGCAAAAGTTAGACTACGATCCGTACAATATATCTGCGATACCGACAAAATGAGTAAACGCGTGATATTACAGTATAAAGCGATCAACGCTGTATGTAACTACTATCGCTTGGTCACCAAAAAATGTGAACAAAAATTGCATCACGATGCACCGATGTAAACGTGGGTCAAATACAAACTGAATTCTGTTGAAATGGACAGTATAATAGAATTTTAGTTATCTCTCCTGAACGAAATGGTTATTCGCTACTAACTGTGCCGTGGTTGTACTTATCGAAAAAACCATAATTTCCCATCTTCCTATATCGCGTTTCTATTTAAAGGTGACCGCAAAACCTGTTGATGTCAAAAACACATGCAATCCAAAATAAAATAACAAAGGAAAACTAATCGCAATACAAACTTTAAGATTTCAAAGTCCAATGACAGACTCTAAAAGCAACCTCAACAACATCATCGACGTGAAACAGCGGTTAGAAAACATGCAGCAGTTTTTAAAAAATTCATATCGTAATTGAAGAGCCCAGTGCGAAAAGTACCAAATCGACATTTTGCGACAAAATGAGTTACGACCGAGAACCTATGTAATTTTTGACGCTCTTTCAGATAGGCATATTTTAAAGTGCAAAAAGTAACAGATTACGGAGATACGAATTTCTTTACAGGACCAGATCGACCATTTTCCGTATTTCCCCTATGGAAAAAGTACCAAATTGCAGATTCGCAATCTGGTCTTTTTTGCCCTGGTTACGGGAATATTATCATTGTGCAAAAAGTACCAAATAGTGATGATTTGGTACTTTTTGCACTAGCGCTAATAAGTTATTCGGAGCAAAAAATAGCAAATTGTCGAAACATTGTCACTAGAACTCATGTTTTGTCACCTTTTTCAGGCACATCCTACAGCAAATGCCGTTCCACGCCATTCTGCCGTCAACGCTTCACACCTAATCATGACTACCCTCCGCAGCTCTCCATTCAATATTACTAGAATATCTATACTGTTTTAGGAACAACGCAAAAATATCCCCCAAGCTGTTATAGGGCTTATGTATATTCAGTTTTTAGAACATGTGCATATATTTCACTATCCGATATATGCATGAAAATAACTTGCGCGTGAAGTCGAAAGTGTTTTGGTGTAGTTCTATATTGTATATTTTTATCAAAAAATCTAGTTTGGTAACAGCTGCTCGGGGATATTTTTGCTTTGTTCTAGAAACGTTTATAAATAAGTAATAGCAATGTCGTCCTTTCTGCCTGGTCAACTTGTTTGGGTGCGAGATATGGCGAAGTTACGCAAAAGAGACACGCCAATAAGGATAACCTATTGGCCGGCAATTGTCGAGGATCCCGCGGTGGCGGTCACCAGACCAAAGGGTGGTGATGACATTTTTGTATGGTACTTTGGTTGGCGGGGTCTTTACGAGTTCGTGTCGCCATGTAACGTTCTCCCGTTTGCTAGTCCGGATGTCGCGACGTACCTTCAAAATATCATGCCGAGCTTTCTTCGCGCCGCACGCCACCTACGATCCTACTGCGAGGAACTACAGCTTCACTACGCGATTCGAATTATCGATGATGCAGAAATTCAAAATTTCTGCGACTACCCCGTTGTTGTAGCGCTTATGAACGAACTGCTTGATAAGATTGACGCCCTAGAAAGAAACCCGCCAGTAACATCAGATGTTCGAAATGAACCAGCCTCAGGTGCCTCGGCCGCATCTCGCAGTCCCCAGCCTACAACTACTCGGCGGTTTCGGAAAATGCCCGGAACCCGAGCAATGTCACCCATGTCCGACGCCTCGTCAACAACTGCCCCCGACGATAACGACAACGAAGATGAAGACTATGTGCCCAGCGACAATGAAGCTCAAGGTTAGTTCAGTACCGTTTACGATTGATTGTATATAAGGAACGCGGTTGCAGAGTTGTGGATTTTCAGTAATACCTAATTCGTCAATTGAGGTCAAGTGGGTTGAGTAGCATGCTGTCTAAATTATTGACATGGGCTAGTTTTGATTTTGGTGCGAACCTGGATTATGGTGAATCGGAGCAAAAAGTAATAATTGGGTAAACAGTTTTATAGCCACTATTGGAAATAGCTGTAAATTTTTCGTGGCCATGTAAACGTCTTGGAACTAGCTAACAATGATCCGATGGCGCAACTAAACGATATATGTTTAGGCTAAACAGGTAAAAGTCAGCAAACAAGGTGATTGGATTCGGAGGTGGAGAAGCGTCAGCTTTTGGAAGGGAGACACACATCCCAGCTTAAAGCGAGCGAACATCGAGCGAGCGCTGGGAAATAATCTTCCAGCGAGCAACGGTCATTTCTGGTTCATTCATTACATATATTGTTAGAATACTAACGAACAGATACGGACAGACGCTAACGAACGATACGTGACTGTTCTTCACCGGAAACAACGTGCAATGTGAGATATAGCTAGATGGGCCAATGCG
>JASANE010030358.1:0-39142 GCA_030248225.1 Trileptium ribeirensis | reverse complement strand
TGTTGAGAATGAAGTTGCATAAGTCAGTTTATTTTGAAAGTCTAGCGAGCATGGTACCAGCTCTGTGCAATCAGGATGAGACTGCTCAGGACGTACTATCAGGAGGAAGTCAGTTTTTGCGTTAAGTGATATGCCAACCCAAAAAGTGGTGTTTCGATTGTGCTATAATTGGTGATTAAGGTGATTGTGTGTATATTTTCATTTGAATGTTTAGCACAACAGATATCGTGCTGTATATTTTATGATGAAATACATCATACATCTTCCTAGCGAAAAGGTTCTATGACCAAAAACTGCAAATTACATCCCCATTCATATTAATTTATTTGTTGGAATTGGGCCGGAAGACTGAATAAATATCATGAAAGCAGTATATACGCTGATTTAATTGACGAATATTTCCTGAGCGACGTTTATTCATTAAATGCAGCTGCGCCTATAATTTCATCCGTTCCAGCTAAAACATTACCTGCTTTTTAATAAAGTTATGACCGCACTCTGATATTGTGCAACTACTGGACAGTGAAAATACGTTGCCGTTAATATTATGCGGGATTCACGTTATAATGTCCCCACCACTTGGAACTTATGTACCCCACACAGTGACAGGCACACCCTAGACTACAGGGTGTCTTAGACACCCCTGTGTTTTTAAATATAGTTTTAAATAAATTTCAAACAAAGCTATCTAATAGTTTGGCTTATTTCAGACGGTGTCCATGAACCGTCGTTGCTTTTTGGTTTTGCTGAGAGTTTCCGCCACCCCGTGGGGTCATTTTACATAGGGCCTACAGGATACCCTAGAAACACCGCATTGGCAAGCATAAAACACCGAAATACTACATTGCCAAAATGAGGTATCTAGGGGTGTGCCCGACACCCTCATATTTTGTTATAAGGTGTGGGTGTCACTGTCACCGTCTTTACGGTATAGTCTACACTACAGGGGGACAAAAGTTCCAACTGTTGGGGACATTATAACGTGAATCCCACAAATATTTTTGGAACTTAAGTGTCAGGCACACTGTCGACAACAGGGTGTCTTAAACATCCCCACGTTCTTTATAATTTTTTCAAAGATAGCTAGCTAGGGTATTGCCACTTCCGACAGTGCCAAACACACAGTGTCTTCCTGCAGTTTTATTGGCAGCCTGCGGCACTATTTCATCAATATTTATATGCCCTAGATACGAATATGGAGGATTTAAGAAAAACTACACAGCACAGTTTGACTAATAAACTGCATTAGGTACAGACGGTATCCGTTACAGTTAATTCGCGCAAAGGTAGCTAAGGATGTGTACGACACTGTAAAGAAAAATGTAGTAGGTAGGGGTGTATTCTACATCCTCGCCAATTGATTTACAGTATGTGTGTCACCCTGACTGGCCTTACGGTACGTTCGCCACTGCAGGGGGACAATAGTTCCTAGCAGCGGGGACATTATATCGTGAACGCCGCGTTAGTAATAGTATAATATGTTATATTATACGAGTTATTACTGGTATATTAACTTTGCATTAAATAAAAATAATTCACGCCATGCTTCAATTTACGACAATGTTGAGGTTTGTAATGTGCTTCAGTCGTATTTGTTTGTGTAACGATGATTTATTCTTCTCTGCATTGATATTGTATATTTTTCATTTAGCCTGCATTATAGGTGCTAGATGACGAAACGATAAAAATAGCCGACTAAAAAGTCGAACCTGGGGTGTTATTCTCGATCTCAGGAACTCACGCTTTTACATCCACAAGCAGGCGCTCTGCCGATTGGCTTCTGCCCGCCCACCTTCACAGCAGGTAGAATGCCGTTATATCCGAAATCCCCGCCCTTCACAAAGGCTTACTACTGGTCTTGTTTATTTTTATGTACTATACATCTCATGGCATCTTGAAGCTCAAAACAATAATATTAATGTTATCTCTGTAGCTAAATTATTGCAGTACTCAGGTTGATAGTAAAACCTTGGCGACGGATAAGGTTGCCTGACGAGAGTAGTTGGATAAGCGCCAGAATCACTTGCGCAAACAAATTATTTCAACGCCTACTTCACGTATTAAAAGACGCAATAACTATTACCGGTAATTATATGCAACCATATGACACCAATTGCACCAATCAGAGCAGGATTTTACATTGGGAGCGTGGGTGTATACGTATCAAATAACCAGGTGGCTAGCGCCATGTTTTAAATTCAAGATTGCCTGCAATATAAAGCGCTTGCTTTCGGTTATTAATGATACAATATGAGTATCACATTTTAGCGACATAAGGTGTATTTTGAATCAAATTCCGAAAGAAAGAGGCTCTAATTGCTTATATACATATTGTGATAAAATTTTAGGCCATCGGCCACAGCAATGAACGCTTCAAATATATGCATGATGTGCGTGTGCACCCATTTTCTAAATGCATGATGTGCGTGTGCACCCATTTTCTAAATGCATGATGTGCGTGTGCACCCATTTTCTAAATGCATGATGTGCGTGTGCACCCATTTTCTAAATGCATGATGTGCGTGTGCACCCATTTTCTAAACGCTATAGCCTTTGATTAAAATAAAACAGTATGCTTGTCAGAATATAGGGCATTTTCGGTTAGCTCTATGGATAGAATCAATCATTTCGAAAATACGGCAGTACTTTTATACTTTTAGCCTATACCCAGTCAGCTCAATGTCCAGAAAATGATCATTAGGATTATATATACTAAGAGCCGCAGTCGTAACGTTCGTCGCGCCATTCCAAGTAACGCAGAAATGGACTTTTGATGATACTTGAAAAAATATAGAAACAAAAGAAAATACAAAATCAAAATTAAATCCTCAAAACTTAAATCCTAGGTCAATTGGATTAAATATAGCCAAAACTGATATTTTCTAAATTAAATCACAGTTGAGTTGAATGGTATCAAAATAATCTCTGCGTCTTTAGAGTTAGTGAATTTCAAGCTAGGTAGGGTGGGCTAAAGGAAAAGACTGTTTTAATTGCATACAAATATATGTAAATATAAATAAATACATGTAAATGTGAATATATATGTAAATATATATAAATAAATCTATATTGAAATATCCGTGTGTACATAGTTGTACATTGGAAGGTGTTTTGGAAACTGTATGACAGCGTAACAATAACACTATGGATTATGTTCCGCGCGCACAAAAAATCATTCTTCTATATTATCTTCTGTGCTATGATGTTCTAATCATGGATTCGTGAAGTGAAACCTTAATGGGTTAATGTTTTATATTGTCGTCGACCAAGGCTGCTTCTGACATCAAAAATGCGCAAATCAAATAAGCATTAGCTGACAGATTTTTGGCACTGGTTACACATCGATTGCTTTACACTTGCAACAATCTTAATACAGTTTAATATTAACCCGTTAACGCCCGAACTTGTTTGTGTATTGTGCAAGATTTGACAAAATTTAGCCGGTGCCAGGAATTTAACTCTGACTGTACGGGTGCAAACGGCGTACAAAAAGTACTGAGCTATCTGGGGAGCTGTTGCTCGGTTGCTTAAGAAACTTCGCAAAGCGAGCGAATAAAAACGCACGAGTAAAGACATGCTGCGCGCTAAATTCAGTTAACACAAATGTGCACCGATGCTGAATGGCAGAGTTGGGCATAAATAGCTTAAACATTGTATTATCCCACGTCTAAATCAGTCTCTAAATATTTTCATTAAACACCACTGATGCAAATAGATTTCAATACTATTAAAATATCATTTTGCACACACTTTCTGATCATATTTTCTTTTAAATTTCTCTATGAAAACATGCAGTGTCTGATTTAGTTGAGACGTAACGTTATATTTCTGACTGCACTCGGTTTTATTATTTGGAACCGTTGTCCATGTTGACATTTGTGGTTCTAGATATTTTTCACACATTCTATTTATTTTGAAATTCAATACATATGTTTGTATTTGATTTTCCTTAAGTGGTTCTATTCAAATACTGTTAAAAAGTGGTAACAAAGTCGAAATAGTGATAAAATTGCTATTATAATCTGTACATGTCACCGCTGGACAAATGCGTTAGGGCCACTGTCATTTGAGCTGCAAAGATAAAATCGTAAATATAATACAACTATATAAAATTTAGTAAAAATGCAGTAAACCATTTTAGAATATTATTTCTGTCCGTAAAATATAATAAATGTTATTACGGTCCAGAGTTTCTGTGAACTAGACCATCTGAGTCATGATTAGACGGACATTTCGACCCGCCTCGCCCAAGTATCCCGGTATTTATGCGTGTAAAGCGCAAGGCGCTGTTTTTCAAATCAGTGTGTTTCAAACACTAACAACATACTTTCTCGTCACCTTAATTAAAATAAAATAAAGGCCTATGTCACCTTTAGAGATCGGACTTTATATTGTTAGAACAAATAACAGCTCAGTGCGGCGGCTTCGTAGGCCGCTGTTACCCGTTTCATCGCTTAGTATATTGTTCCTGCAACGATCTTAACTTTTGCCAAAAACGGCAATGCTTTTAATTCTACCGCCGTCCACAAAAATTACTCTGGCCAAAGCAATAGTATAATAGATTTAAAATTAAAACAAATTTATTAATTTATTGTAACTATTATATTATTTTTATTAAGGAAAGGTTATTGTTTTTTGACATTCTGAAACCAAGAGTAACTAGCAATTTCAAATCCGAGTGTATAAAAATAAGCTTTGTGTATTGTGGTTCAAAACGAAAATTTTTAATCCACTCTAAGACCGTATGGTTTAGTTTTGTTTCACGGCGCGGAATATCTAATATGTTTATTAAAAAATTTCGCTTTAACAGCAAGTGTTCTTTCAGGTAATCAAAGATGTGCGAATATTTATTTGGAATTTACATGCTGCATAAATTATTCAAATTTCTTAAAGCAAAATGTTATTAAACATTCCAAATTCATTATCTCGTGATATTTAATTTTATTGGTTACTGCTCTATACCTGAAAGGTCAACAGTTAGCAGAAGCTGTGTGAATTTTAATTATCAAATACAGGTGCGTGATATTAATGCGGCGTTCACGTTATAATGTCCCCGCTGTTTGGAACTTTTGACCCCCTGTAGTCGCGACCCTACCGTATAGACAGTCAGGGTGACACCCATACTGTAAATAAAATGCCGAGGTGTACGACACACCCTTAGCTACTAAATTTTTTCTAGACAGTGTCGTACACACCCTTAGCTACCAATTTGGCGCGAATTAACTATAACGGACACCGTCTGTAGCGAATGCGGTTTATTAGTCAACTGTCCTGTGGAGTTTTTCCTAAATTCTCGATATTTGTATCTAGCCCATATGAACATTGCTCAAATAATTCCGAACAGTGTCAACAAAGCTGCCAGAAGACACGGTGTGCCTGACACTGTTGGCAAGTGGTAATACGCGTAACTAGCTACCGTTGAAAAAATTTATTAAAAACATGGGGTGTCTAAGACACCCTGTTGTCAACAGTGTGTCTGACACAGTGTGGGGTACATAGGTTCCAAACGTTGGGGACATTATAACGTGAACGCCGCGTAAGGTTGTTTGTTGTCTTTGTAAATAATCTCTAGAAGTGAATACAATATGCACCAGCAGGTGTTGCTTGAATCTTTGAAAAAGATCCACGTGAGATATATATTATGCTGGACCAGCCAGGATTCGAACCTGGGATATTTAGCATGCAAAACCAGCGATACCACTGCACCACAGGTAACCACCACCACCACTTTTTAAATTATTAAAGCTTATTAACTTTTCTGTGACAAGATAGTTTATAATTCTAGCAATTTGTAAACAGCTATTTGCAAAGGCTACACTAACGTAAAACGATAATCGTCAAAAAAACAAACATTATCATCAACCGCAGTAAATTTTATATTTCAAAGAGTATATATAAAACGCGGACAGTTGGCGCAGTTTAGGAATACATGTCTTTTGTGACCTCTTGATTTCAATGTATGCTTGGGATCCAAGCGTTGTCGTTACAAATACAGTTTTTGCAATAGCATTAAGTAAGGTTACCCGCAATCATCACAACTAATTACACTTTATGTCTGTGACTCAAAAGCAATCTATGGCAAAAGTATAACAAGAGGTCGTTTCTGGGAAGTGTCACTGCTGTCTTCTCTTTAGAAGAAAATGTTCTGATTTCAAACCCAAACTTCGCGCGAGTTCTGTTTTCAGAAGGGGCACCTAGTTGTCACAGCCGTCAGGCGGTGTCATTGCTTTCACATTTTATCAAATTGTGCATTACATGCTTACTTGCACTGCACAGTTCAACTGTCACTTAACGAATTAGTAACTAATCCGACAGCTAGAATCCGTTTAGCACGCCAAATGTCATGCGACTCGGAAACGACTCTGATTTATTCCGCTTCATGTAAGCCGAATTAGTTTTCCAATTTATGTGAAGCATTTCAGCTAATGTTCAAATACCAATTTTAAAATGTTTGGAAATAAAATTCCTCTGACTCAAACACTTTGATTGGCTAATCGGGCATCAGGTGATTTTATACACATACCACATGCCGCTGACCGGTTGCATGAACCTGAAGAATACGGAATACGAGCCATTAGCAATGAAAATAGCTATATTTTATCTGCGAATTCAATATTTCGATTTGACACTTTGCTGGTGCCGAAAACATCGTCGTCGATTCATTTTAGCACATAACGGTTGTTGCGGTTCAAGCAACGCTTACAACAGACGAATTCGCAGATGCTCAACTCGATGATCAACATTTGCAAACATTTTACAAAACAGCGTCATTGCCGATTCGACGAACGTCTGTCAAAGGCAAACAGTTCTGGTACGACGACAAGGGTCGCCCATTCCTGCCAGCAATATTCCGACGTTGCGTATTCGCCTCGTATCACAGCCTCTCGTATTCAGGCTACCGGTCGACGTTGGCCATGCTTAGCTAATTGTATGTCTGGCCGTGTGTAAGAAAAAACGTTCGCAACATGTTCAAAACTTGTGAAGATTGCCAAGCTGCGAAAATCAGGCATCATACAAAGACAAAAATCCGGTCGATACTGACGAAACCACGGTTTCATACGATTCATGCCGATATCGTTGGTCCGTGACAGCCAAGCGACAGCAAGCGCTATAGCGTCATGCTGATCGACCGCGATTGTCCATGGCCAAAACTGCAGCCTCCAGCGATATTTCAGCGTCTACAGTTGCTGACGCAATGGTCAATGTATGGATATGGCACTTTGGAGTCTCTCAAGTTATCGTCACCAACAAAGGAGCACAACGCGAATCAGCCTTGCGGAACGACCTTGTGACGAAGTTAGGTATTAAACGGCAACTCACAGCATCATATTATTAGGAGTCGAATAGTTGTATCGAACGTACTCACCGCTCGTTGAACATTACACTACGCTCCCGCTGGTCAGGCTGCGAATGGGTGCTGAATTTCCCTTTCGTTTCTCAAGGCATTACAAGCACCGTCAACAACTCAGGATTCACTCCTACACAGCTCACCATGGGTGATCGCATTCACCTTCGGGATTACTGCTCAACTACACAAAGGGACACGATCAACAACGTTGCACAATTTACTGACAATTTGCGCCAAATTATCGAAACAAAAAAACCACGTGATCGAAAGAGCTTGCCTGCAACAACGCACATTCCAGACGATTTGGTATACGCAATGTTCGTTTGGATCGGGAACGAAATGCCGTCAAGAGTATCGAGTGTTGTTACAAAGGACCGTACAACGTGGTCAGACTGGAACCGAAAATCGTTCTCATCAAAACGCGGATCGGCAGGACACTGTTTTGTTCGATCGCGTGAAACCCGCACTCACCTGATCACAGGACGAAATTAGTGACCATCGCTGCGTTTCTCCAAGGCCATCGACATCGTACAAAATTCGGTGGTGTGGACGAAATTTGCTAGTGATTTGTGGAAGCCGGCGCTCAAACACCCGCCTACGGGCACACCACTCGAGGACAAACGTTTAAGTCCCGACGAGGTTTCGATCAAATTTTTCTGTACTTGCTGATTTACTAAGGTACACGCGGATTTACCAAAAACATTCCGTGATACGATTCACCCAACGACGGTGATCCCAAATGTTGGGGCATCCAGAACGCAATTCTCCACGCGAACAGCTGGTTGCAACGAACGACAGCTGGTACACGTTTATCCGCTTACACGGGACACGGCAATGCTGCTTCAGTCACCCATGATTCCTACACTTGAGCTGACCCATGATTCCTACACTCTGCACAGGAAGCAATCCAAACAACGATCGACTACACAAATCAGTTCGATTCGCCGCTGATGAAATTCGTGGATCCCAAGGGTTATGTAGCAGCCCAAAACCGATTGAGCTGCTTTCTTCGATGTAGTGTATTTTACAACCAACGGGTCTTACAACCCAATGTTACTCAACAGTTAGTAACATATTTCTCGAAAACGGAAATTTGTTGACTGAGTTTGACTTGTTCTTTGGACGACAAGAATTGCGTTGTGTTGACGACGTTGTGACATCCTTACCCTGCGTCGCTCTCTTTTATGGTTTATCCAATTTACTGTATGAATAGTTGTTTCAAATTTAAATTTAATGTATTATGAATGTATGCACCCACGCGCCATGAAATATTCGCCAATGAAAATTTCTGTAGAAGAGCGTTACCTTCAGAAAGGTATTTTCTTGTTAAATGCGCAAAAGTATAGTTGCTATGCTATCGTAGTTTGCTGCTCGATTTTTTGATGTATACCTAGCATTTAGACTAAAGATATGAAGCCAACGGTCCACAATATCTTAACGAATCTGCATTGGTTTGTGAATCGCATTTTGTGGCAGTTATAACATATAGCGGTTTTATTACATCTTTTTTGTTTTTCCTATAATATTATTTAAATTCCAATTTTCACAGCAGTTGGCAGTTCCCAGACGAATCTGCATTGGTCGTGAATCGCATTTTGTGGCAGTTATAACATATCGCGGTTTTATTACATCTTTTTTGTTTTTCCTATAATATTATTTAAATTCCAATTTTCACAGCAGTTGTCAGTTCCCAGACGAATCTGCATTGGTTTGTGAATCGCATTTTGTGACAATTATAACAATAGCAGTTTTATTACATCTTTTTTTGTTTTTCCTATAATATTATTTAAATTCCAATTTTCACAGCAGTTGGCAGTTAACAGAACGATGCGGTTTAGTACATTCTAATGTATAATATATCTAAACATAAGGATCAATTTATAAATCTGCAATAAAATATATCAATTTGTCGTCCAAACTTAAAAGTTACCGTAAATTTATTGAACGAGCAGCTTGTGGATAGATAAGCTGCCGCTACGCATCACAGCGGCCCAAATGGTTCATAAAATTTTGCTTAGATCGGAATTTCTTTCATCTAATATAGGAAGAAACTTTGAGGAAGCGCCCACACTTCTTGTCTTATTAGTTGCCCTACTCTTGACATATTATATAACACTAAATACATGGTGACTACAAATTTTGGCAATCAAAATATAATTTTATATGTTGTTTATTAAGGCAATTTTATATAACAACTGAAATGTCTGATTTTGGGTATAAAATATTAAAACCCTGCATTATTTCACTTCTTGTCTGCTTCATGGCCTAACTATTTTGAACAAATTGCCTTTCAGTGATTAAGAACGCAAAAACAGTGTTACCGAACTTCTGACAACGGCATTGTCATTTTTTTTTGGTAAAATGTACCAAAATCTTTACAATTTTCAAAACTAATATGATAGTTTAGAATACCAGAATTTGTCGAACGAAGTGGTATTTAATCAGGATTACGTAAGAATTGATTTATTTTTTTGAAATTGTAACGAAGTCATATAAAATGTGTACTGCTAAAATTTACCACTAATATGCAAGTCTTCGAAACGATGCCATATTTTACGTCACCGTGAATCGACATGCGTTATGTTTTAGTAAATCTATAATTCATTACTCGCACAGTTTTTTATACATAATTCAATATTTCTTGCTGCTGAAACCCCTATTGCAAAATTGTTATAATAGTACATTTCAAATAGCTACAAATACTTCCTAGAGTAGGAATGATCGAAAAACCAACAAAATATATAACTCGCGGCAGGCTCGGCTTAAACTAATCTGTCACTGTGCAAAACAACGGCTTGTTGAATTAAATAAGGCGGTTCACGTTAAGTCAGCCAATAAAATAAGACGTCGTAGCTTTGGCCAGGAAGGTTACGAGATGCGAAAAAACCAATTATATCCTAAATAATATTGCTCCTGTATTATTGTCAATTTTAATCAAGGAATTTCGTGTCACGCAAAATTGTAATTTCAATTCTTGTTTTATATGAACTTTGTGTCTGAATTAATGTTTTCGTTAATGCAATTTTAACATTGTATCTCGCGATAAAAAATATAATCTTGTGTCGTCCGCAATATTTTTTTCTAAATCAACTTAGATTATGAACAGCTTTCCCACATGCGATACAAGTTTTAATTCCAAAAACTTATTATTATCTCATCTGATCACAAAAATAGCCAACCGTCCGTGACTTTTTGCCTTTGTGATAAAGATTAATAATTTACGTTAAAGGCAAGACGATACAAAGCAACTACCTCAGTAATCTTATTTGTATTAGAGAGGCGGCACAAGATTATTTTATGTACCATTTAGCTCAATTCTGCTTGCGGCAAAAACAGTTTATTCGTGTCTTTGTTGGCTTTGTTTAAAGGTATAAAATTACGGTGTATTGTGACTAAGAAGTCGGCGCTAGAACTTACGCATATTGGTATACTTGATATTATATGTCAACTAAATGTCAGGATACTAATTCCGGGTCGAAACATTTGTTCAATGCAAAATATAAACATATTTTATATTGTATTATACAAAGATTTAATTGAAATTAAGGTTTTATCTTATCTTATACGCTGTTCCGATAGCTTACAAATATTAAGATTCGCGGCCAATATAACCTTTAGGGGCGAAAGTGAAATGCATGCTATGCTGTTCTTCACATACTAAGCCTAAGCCCTAGTCTTACCCTCAGCTAAAGTCCCTATATGAGCCATGTACTAAGCCTAAGCATAAGTCGAGGGCAGCCGCCCCCCGACCCCCTTCGAAGATGTTCTTTTTTCTAGTGTTATAACGTCCGGCCCCTAAAGGTGAGATGGGCCAGATTCGCAATAAAAAAATTGCAAATAACTTAGTTGTAACCAAATATTCAACGCAGTCAGCCTTGCGTCAGGCAGAAAACGTAATCAAGTAGTCATTACAAGTTCACTTGCTTGATAGCTAACTCACTGCTGATATATTAGCTATACATAATATACCATTAATATGGACATGTAATATCATATATGCTTACGATGAGTTGACCCTTTCCTTTTTAAACCAAAGCGTACTTCGTGCAATTGTAAAAGAACTTTTGCTCCGACCGCTGATTGAACCTAGATCAGTCGGGCGTAAGTCTTATACGCTAACCACTATGCTATTTACGAGCTGTTGCATCACAACTCTAGCGAACAACGCCGCACGCACAAACGGACCACGACCGACAAACTCGACAATTCCCCAGCCAATGTATACTGCGACAAATGTGTTGAAGGGTTAATCGAGCACCACGCTAACCTGGATTAACACTTTGCTTCTTAAATCAAACCGTAGCTCCTACAATCTTGAACAAGCTATTGCTCTGATCGCGGTTTGTACCTAGATCGCTTGGTGAAAGTTTTGGACCCTTGCCACTATGCTATGTAAGAGCTGTTGCTCCATTCTTTACGGAACCTCACACATCTAAAGAATAAAACAAACTTATAAACGGATGACGAACGCCAAACACGGCAAGCGACTCGCCACGCAAAGTACGATGCGATAAATATGTCAATATACGAAACGAAAGGGTTCATAAACTGACATATGAGCAGTAGATTAAAATTTATATAACACCTTGTTATTCTATGCATCACGCGAATACAGATTTTAATGGCGATAGCATTATTCATTTTTGATATAAAGCAATATATATTGTAAAATTACTTCATTAAATACAACGAGTTCACTGCCTGATATCTGGTCATTATGGCACTATTTAGCTTTAAAGAATTCTTTCATCCAGAGCTGACAATAATTTGTGTGTTCTAATCAGATTCAGCCTGAGTACTATCGAAAATTTTATCAGCTCCCAAATCCATTCTTCACTGTTATAATAGTAGCAGCATTTCGTTTCATTTTGACAGTTAAGGAATTTTTGATTAGGCAATATGAAGTCTAATTACGTCAAGGTTTATTTTAGCAAGGTGCTTATCAAATTTCCTGCCCTCTGCGGTTCTGCCAGAGAAAACTAAAAATTAACTTCGATGGCTGCTATATTCTATCATCTGATGTTATCGTTAGCATTCCCAATTCTGAAATCCAAAAGTAATTGGAAACGTTGAGCTAATGGCGCTAGGTAATAGTCGTGATTATTTTTATAATGCATCATTTACGATAAGGTAGGTGCGTGTGATCCTAGTTATGTCACGCGTTCAAATAGGCTAGCTATTATGTCACGCAGACAGACCAGCTCGACTATTACAATCTTGATCAGACTAGCTAGGCTATGCGTTTGTCATCGACTGTCAAGTTGGACTGTTCTTTTGTGACTAGGCGTTCAGATGAACCCTATAACTCTTAAACCAGAGCCTATTTGCGAACATTACGATTTACTATACGCATCTAAGTAATTCCCAATCCGCGGCATACTGCTTAAAACGTTAATTGTGTGTATGAAAAACAAATGTATAATTTAGAATTAGTGGCAAATATTAGAACATAATGCCATTACACATAAGCACAACACCAAACAAAATTTCTCAAAATCATGGTTCAGCCTTAAGATTCATTTGTCACGCAAGGTTTAGCTAAACTCCCCGTTTGTCACATTAATACTAGCTAAGAAATCAAAATGTACCATTGTAGTCCAGTTAAGCTATAGTTCACCGGAACTATTTGAGTTGTCGACGTCACATAATTTGGCGCTGGCGTACGCATCTTATCGTAAATGATGCATAACTTTCGTTAGGTATAATTATTTAGCGACCTGTTTCAAAATAAAACACAGTTATCATAATCACTCAACTGTTAAGTCGCAATATGGCAAGCGATAAATTATTGAGCGATAAGTTTTTTAATAAGCCGCTTTCGAAATCATAAAAAGCCAGCTGTGAATCGGGGTAAATCAACACGCTCATATGGTTATGTGAACGTAGCTATATATCATGATAAAATTTGTCATTACATATCTATATAAATAACTATGATTAGCCGCTTAGTGCAATGCTCAACTCTTGTTTTTTTACCGGAAAAAGGTTATACGATAAATTTTATTAATTACAGATCAAGTGCTTCAAGATTTAGCCATTTTAACTCAGTTCGGTTTGCAAAGCATTTTATGAATATCGTCAAGGCATAATTTATGATTATCGCCTAAGGTATTTTCTGAGTGAATGAAATGATTTGTTCCAGGAAAAGGTTATAGGATAAATTTTAAGTGAGAAGTCAAAACATTTGTTTAGCGACTGAGCGAATGTAAATCTTCAACACATGAATCTGTTAATGGTTAGATTTCCGTAACTGAAAACTGTATACCCGGTAATTATATAATATTCTGTTGCTACGTTATCATTTCTAGATCCTGTTATTTGAGGGCTGCGTAGTTTATTAATTTTGGGTTGCTGGAAATTGTCAATAATATCTGGTTTGCTTCTAAAGTGTTTTTGACTCAGTCAAACGTTGCAGATGCTAATAACATCGACTTTTAGTATATGCGAAAAAGCCAACTTTATAATGATGGATTTCTAGTTACAAGGCGCACGAATGTATACTGCCGATTGCTATACTCCATTAGCTGTTGCTTAGAGAAATTATTGATTGATAGATCGCTGATTATTATATACTAGCTTTATGCTTGCTTTCACCAGTTCATTAGAAGAGTCGAAGTGCCGCGTTCATTTGTACGCACATATAGCGGTGTCATTTTTAATCATTTTCCGTAGTATATGCATTAATACATATATAATTTTGTGGAAATTAAGCAATGAACTGTCGGAGACTTCTAGTTACGACACTAGTTGCTTAATTTGTTGTTTACAAAAAAATGAAACTTCTTGTAAGTTCCATGGTTGTTGAGGCTCACCAACTCACGCCAACACCACGGATCGAACCACCGAACGGGTGAGAGTTGCCCACGCTAATCACTGTGCTGTCTACGTGCTCGAATCCTTTAGGAACCTCACAACGCGAATGAGTAACAACGCATTTACAAACATACAGTATGGAAAACATAGCTAATACAACGCTTCGCAATGTACGCTGGATACATTTGGACCCAGTGTGTATGAAAAGGTTAATAATTCGTTTGCTAGTCCACCTCAAGTACTATGTTGTTATTCATGTCACCAGTCTATTTGCTAAGGTACAACCTTACCTTAGCCAGTTTGTTCGACAAATCCTTCAAATTTTTAGCTCAAGCAGTGTAAACTTGGTTTATTTCGGCTGAAATTTATTAATACGCTATTTTTTCAGATAACTATAATCTGGCATAATCCAATTTTGCTGATTCTATGATATTACTTCAATCATTCCTTCAGAATATGCATTTATCTTTTTCAGATTTTGTAAATATCTCTGGCCATTTTGCTTATTTGAGAATATTTATGTATATATAAATATTGCAGATTCATGTTTATTATTACAAAACTACATTAAGCGTTCTTTTAGAAAATTTATTTTTGATCCTTGACTCGTAATATAAAAATCTTTCGTTTATGGCAATCCTAGGTATTGTGGGCTAAAACATGATTAATAATCTCTTTTTTGTTTCGAACAACTCTTAGGCTGTGATTCGGCATAAGTATGAATAGAGACAGCTTTGACTCGGCGGCACAGAAAAATCAAAAATCCCCATTAAAATAGGTAAACCAAGATTATTTAGAGCATTTTCTCTCCAAAACATAACAATTTAGATATATAAAAATATATCATAAACTCATTAAACAGCGACGAAAAAATGTTGCAAATGCGTAAACTTCCACCGTTAGTGACGAGAACAAGTTTGTGAAGAATATACTCATCACAATTGGTTAATGAATATACATGTTCCTAGGGGCCCAGGGAATTTCTCCTTCTGCATTCCTTAGGCTCGGATCCGCTCTATCGGGGCCTCGCCGATCTTCCTGGGAGGTAGCCTGATCTCACTCTGGCTTCGTGCCACGCAACCACTGCTCGCAGATCATTTTGGCAAAAATAAGCAAAAACCGGTCAAAATAAAGTAAAATAGGGGAAATTGGCAAAAGGCACGGGAAACTTTATAAAATGAGTCCCAAAAAATTTTACAATTCTAGTTCCAATTCAAAACGTCCTCCTCCTGTCGCACTCGCTATCCCGCCCATGGGACTTCGGATGTCGACCATGTATTATCAATGACGCAAGTGTTGAGGGGAATGTATAAGTACCTGAAGAACCTAGTGTTCTCGATGTACTATACCTTATCTTAGACCAAGCTTAGGTTCGTATATAAACCTTACACTAATCCTAAGACTAAATCGGGTATTAACTGTCATAAAAGCATATTTGTAACGTTAAAATCATATAACTGAGAACCGAAACGTTGCGTAGAAATTAATTTACGGGTGTAGCGCAGCAATATGTAATCATATCATCTTTGCGGGTAAGATGCTTTGCAAAACCTGCAGATGCTTGAGTTTGCCTGCAATGAGCTACTTAGAATCAAAGTTGAATTTAGTTAATAGTTTTCCGGATTAAATCGTACTTTGTTCAATATTCTGTTCCACGTTTGACCAGTATTAAAATACCAATGGTAAATATAATTCCCCTTTTGTACTGTGCACTGGATGTTTTTGACTGAACTACAAGCTTGGTGTACTGCCATTTTTTTAATAGAGTTACTGAAAATTTAACTTCTTGCAAACTTATAAGCGTCGCTCGTAAAACAAACAGATGATTTGTTTTCAATATCCAAATGTTTAGCAATTGTAAAATTTAATACTGTTAAATTACCCACTCCAAACCGGATGGGAATTTGGAATACATGTTTGAACAATACCTGGTAACATATAATGTTACGGTTAAATCAAGAATGTATTATAAAATATTCTGTAGAAGACCCCTGTATATTTTAGTTTAAACCATCTTGTGGTCGTTTTTGATATATCCCGTCAAGGATATCAGGATGAACACCACAACGCTTTCTGGTGGCACCGGCTACCTCACTAGGTTTTTCATGAGATGAGTAATAAGTATACCCTGGCAACTTTGGGGGGGGGGTGGTCAATACCATCAGAGAACCTTGAAGAAGGTGGTTGACCCGCACTAACAGCATTTAGAGGACAGTTGCTAGGTCGAAAAACGTTCGCATCATTGGATAGCGCAAAGTAAATAAGAATGATCACCCGCCATTGTCTTCTACAATATTTTTATACTGGACTCCGGGTTAAATATATTGTTGTTTATTACAGTTACGTCTTAACATCATGAGAATACGTCCAATCAAAACGGTAATTCAAAACAGAATCATACGTGCTAAGTTTCACAGAGCTAAATTAGTGAAAATACAAATATTTTTGTGTTAAACCAACTGGTTTGCTGCAAAGAAACATAACCCAGAATAATATTTATTGCAAACGTATTATCACCAAGGTACGGCGTATACGTTCCGAAGTTATTTTTTTGTTTCTGAATCATAAGTTGTGGCAGTTAATATTTGGAAAATTTAGGATATGCTATTCAGCTTGTTTTTGTATTTTTGTCACAGTCTCCGGGCAGTGATGTTTTCGACCTTTGTGAAATTTCGCGTTTATGCGGCGTTCACGTTATAATGCACACGCTGTTTGGAACTTTTGTCCCCTGTACTCGCGAGCCTACCGTATAGACGGTCAGAGTGACACCCATACTGTAAATCAATTGCCGAGGATGTACGACATACCCCTAGCTACTACATTTTATCTTTACAATGTCGTACACACCCCTAGCTACCAATTTGGCGCGAATTAACTACAACGGACATTGTCTGTAGCTAATGCGGTTTTTTAGACAATTGTGGCGTGTAGACTTATTTAAATTCTCGGTATTTGTATCTAGGCCATATGAACGTTGAAGAAATAGTGGCGCATACTCTCAATACAACTTCAAGAAGACACGCTCTGTTTGACACTGTCCATGCTGCAATACCCCTAGCTAGCTACGTTTGAAAAAATTTATTAAAAACATGGGGTGTATAAGACACCCTGTTGGTGACAGTGTGCCTGACACAACAGTGTGCTTGACACTCTGTGGTGTACATAGGTTCCAAACGTTAGGGACATTACAACGTAAACGCCGCATTAAAAGTAGCACAAGAACAAAAATGTAGTGTAATAGTAATAGTTTTACCAGGTATGTAGTTACTGTTTAGGTTTTGTCACCTATCACGTTCAAACTGTAGGCAATGGGATCTAGTTTTTCAGTGGCACCGCACGGCGGGACAGCGTGCAGCCTAGTCCCCTCCTATTCCCCCCAAAAATTAAAACATTCTAAGGGGGACCGAGATGGCAGCCCATCACCCAAATATTTTTGTAATATGTTTCGCAGGTTTTTTTTGAAAATCTATTGTGCCTTTTGCGCTAGGAACCTTAATACAATCCCGCCCTGGCCACTATCCCTAGGGAAAAATTCGCTCTCCCGAGACTATTTTCGCTGAAATTTTCCCCACTTTTTGCCAGTTTGCGCCAATTCTTACCAATTTTACCTCCAGGTTCGCCTGTTTTCCCAAAATTTTCCAGGCGCTTACTTTGCTCGTAGGTGGAAGGGGTGCCGCGCGACTTATGTGGCAACCCCACTCAGCTCCGTCATGCACAGCTATGACTCACAAACCAAAATGTTACCCGGCCATCCCTATTGGTATATTGAGGCGGCTCCACTGTAACTTGTTGTCTTGCACGTATTCGGCAAATCGATCGTCAAAAACGGCGAACGAACTTCGATATTACGGGTAGTTTCAATGCGTAATTCGACGCTCCGAAAATGATAGACAACCTTGTCTTATGACTCCTACCACCAAACAATGTCCGCTAATACCTTTAACAGTCTGTTAAAGACCGGCTGTATTCCCAACTACCGTAGGTAGCAGGGCCTTGCATCATTTAATTATGATAACATAGCTAGTGCAAATAGTTGAAAATGTAGTTTTTAATCGTCATAACTCAACAATGGGTGGTCTGATCGGTTTCAGTGGTGAATCAAAATGTATCTCTTGACGCATTCTAGCTATCTCGGCGTGTATATATTAATATAAATCTTCGCTTAGTTTTATTTCTCCCGTTAAATCATCTTTTTCTGACCATTTTACTTTATATGGACTCTTTAATATTATTTGCAACAGGAGTATTGCATCAGCTTCCCTTCGTGAACGAGAACTATCATAACATATCCGTTAAAATAAAACTAAAATTATTATAATATATTGAAATCTATTAACAGGTAATTTCAGGATTTTTGGTATCACTTGTACAAAATTGCAGGTAAGGTGAAATTTTTAAATTGTGATATCATAAGATATTTTACGACATGCTCTAGTATCAAATTTTGATATGTTTTCCAGTGGACCCATATTATAGTTTTGGGGCAAATTTATTTAAAAATTTCAGCAAATTTCAGTCCGTGCCCGGTGACACACGTATCACTTACCCCAGAGCTAACATTAATAGTTAATATTATTAGCTGATATTATAGCTGATATTATTATCGGATATTATATCTTGTTCACGTTACCTCGAAGTTGTCTGATATTTCTAGTGCCTTTCGCTAAAATCTATCAATGAATTAACATATATCGATGAAGTTATGCTCTTAAAATGTAGCAATTGGGCTACAGAACACTGCGCGACTCTAAGTTCGACTTTTAGTCAAAGATTCCAGAACTAAGCTTCTTAATATTTTTGGTATACTGACCCTGTCTCATTGTCGTAAATAGAAATACGACATGGTGTCCAGCACTGACCTTTCATTTGTTATTCCTTAACAAAGATCAGTAATAAGTTAACCTCAGCAACTAGTTTATATTTTCGTCAATTGCTTCTTTGTAAACTACACACCTAAAGCAATCAGTAAGTTGAACGTTGCTGTTGTTAATTTATTCGAACCCATGACCGACAACATCCGTATAATTTTGACATTATTAAGTTCAATCTAAGCTTATCACTCAACCATTACACCGTATGGTGCGAATTATGTGTCTTATTTGCAAGTATTAAAATAGTTACCACAGAAATAACTTTGTGGCGGCTGATCATAGTCTTCGATCAAAAATCAACCACGACGAAAACAGCTATAGTGCTCCACAATCCGCAAAAGAACTAGATTTAAAAATATTTGTAAGAATATTTTCTTAAACAACCACGGAGATTTTATAAAAACCTTAGAACCAAAAACATTGACATGAAATACCCAGTTGTGCTTATTTGAATACCAAATGCTTCATGGTGTTAGCCGTGAATTACGCATTGCGCGATGCTAGTTGGTACTGTGTCACTAGCTGACGCTTTGGATTTGTACTGAAAGTGTCAAACATTCCGCCAACTCTCTGTAAGACCCTTGACAATGTAATGCTCAGCGGGGCCAAATATCACCGTAAAAACTTCGCAGACTGCGGTGTAATCAAGGGTATTGTATGCCATAAGAAAACAAAGACAATTGCACAAAATGCTGTCATAGCAATGTCTAAACGTCAATACGGCAATCGTGACATAAGCCCTCGTTCCCTAACTTTCGCCCGATTTCAGCGATTTTATCTAAACTATAAAACAGCTTGCGCATTGTCGACTCCTACACTGAAAATAGGTTTTTGTGAAATGTAAAAGAAACTTCTTTGAATTTTGCACCACCAGATATTCTTTTAAAGTTCAAAGAAACATTCCTTGAAATTCAAAGAATTATTTTTGTAAGAATTTCAAAGAATATTTCTTTGAATTTCAAAAGAAGATCTGGTGGTGCAAAATTCAAAGAAATTTCTTTTAAATTTCATAGAATGTATTTTGAGAGTATGTCAATGCTTTTTTATAAATGGAAATACAGTTTTATTATATTACTCACTGAAATATTTGGTAGGATATTAGAAATATTAGATTGAAGCATTTTTCACGTCTGTCAATAAAATTGTTGAAACATAATAATTCTATGTTTTACATAGAATGTGGAAGATGGAGAGATGAATTGATTCTCGGACTTATGCAAATCGATGTATTAAATATATTAGCGATCAGCGACTTTTTCACACCGTATTCATTTACTTCCAGGTATATACGGTTGATATATAACGTCGTTTGATAAATACGTATATAATTTAGTCAAGTTATAGCTACAGTGGAGTGTGGTTATAGTTAATGCACTTATAGTGGAAATTAATGCTATTGCGGTTGTTTGTTCCTGGTCAAATTGTCAAAAATTGGATATAGGAAAAGTTTTACAGTGAATTTTTTCATCCCAAAGAAATTTCAGCACTTTAAGTGTACATTACATCATACAATTTATAGTAAATTGCATACAAAATTATGCGGCGTTCACGTAATAATGTCCCCAACGTTTGGAACCTATGGACCCCACACAGTGTCAGACACACTGTTGACAACAGGGTGTCTTAGACACCCCCATGTTTTTAATAAATTTTTTCAACGGTAGCTAGTTACGCGTATTACCGCTTACCGACAGTGTCAGGCACACCGTGTCTTCTGGCAGTTTTATTGACAGTGTTCGGAATTATTTGAGCAATGTTCATATGGGCTAGATACAAATATGGAGAATTTAGGAAAAACTCCACAGGACAGTTGACTAATAAACCGCATTAGCTACAGACGGTGTCCGTTATAGTTAATTCGCGCCAAATCGGTAGCTAAGGGTGTGTTCGACACTGTCTAGAAAAAATGTAGTAGCTAAGGGTGTGCCGTACACCCTCGGCATTTGATATATAGTATGGGTGTCACCCTGACTGTCTATACGGTAGGGTCGTGACTACAGGGGGTCAAAAGTTCCAAACAGCGGGGACATTATAACGTGAACGCCGCATTATACATGCATATTTATAGCGTGGCGTTATGTTACACACTGAAAATTATTACTTTGAGTTTTTCAAAAATGTTTCCTTGCATCTTTTTATTAAGAGAAGTACCTTTAAAGTGATATGAAAAATTTCCTTAAATTTCAGTAAAGTATTTTTAACACACAGTTTTCAGAAATTTCAAAGAAATATAGAAATATTACACAAGAATCAAAATATTCAAATAGAATTTTAAAAAGTAGTCTGCTAAATTAAACAATTTTTAAAAATAGACAATTCAGGGTGTTTGTAAATTGCATTAGCAGGAATGATACAAATCAAAATTTCCTACGCTAAAATGACTAAAGCTATTTACAAAGCTTCAGGGTGTTTGTAAAGCTATCAGAGTGTTTGTAAATTGCATTAGCAGGAATAATACTAATCAATATTTCCTACGCTAAAATGATAAATAAAGCTATTTACAAAGCTTCAGGGTGTTTGTAAAGCTATCAGGGTGTTTGTAGATTGCATTAGCAGGAATAATAATATTTCCTACGCTAAAATGATAAATAAAGCTATTTACAAAGGTTCAGGATGTTTGTAAAGCTATCAGGGTGTTTGTAGATTGAATTAGCAGGAATAATACTAATCAATATCTCCTACGCTAAAATGATAAATAAAGCTATTTACAAAGCTTCAGGGTGTTTGTAAAGCTATCAGGGTGTTTGTAGATTGCATTAGCAGGAATAATACTAATCAATATTTCCTACGCTAAAATGATAAATAAAGCTATTTACAAAGCTTCAGGGTGTTTGTAAAGCTATCAAGGTGTTTGTAAATTGCATTAGCAGGAATAATACTAATCAATATTTCCTACGCTAAAATGATAAATAAAGCTATTTGCAAAGCTTCAGGGTGTTTGTAAAGCTATCAGGGTGTTTGTAGATTGCATTAGCAGGAATAATACTAATCAATATCTCCTACGCTAAAATGATAAATAAAGCTATTTGCAAAGCTTCAGGGTGTTTGTAAAGCTATCAGGGTGTTTGTAGATTGCATTAGCAGGAATAATACTAATCAATATTTCCTACGCTAAAATGATAAATAAAGCTATTTACAAAGCTTCAGGGTGTTTGCAAAGCTATCAGGGTGTTTGTAAATTGCATTAGCAGGAATGATACTAATCAATATTTCCTACGCTAAAATGATAAATAAAGCTATTTACAAAGCTTTAAAATTTGTCACCGCTGACGTCTTTAAATTATATTCTTTCAATATTTGTGATGTGCAATTCAGATATCTATTGACCCATTTTAAATTAACAACGAACTTAATCAACAAGTGCAAGTGCAATTTAAGTTTATAAATGACTAATTTCACACATTTTTATGTGAATTAAACTTAACTAGCTGAAAATAGCGTCTTACGCTGAGAATACATCTCGCACCAAATCTCCATCCACAGAAATTGCTGTTTGATTATTCATAAAACATTTAAAGCATCATAATACTGATGCACAGTTAGGTTGTTTGCGCTTTACTTTGTGTGATTGTGACACATGTACCATAGCTGGTGAACCGATCACTACTGGGTTTTATGCAGTATCTACAAGAAATGTTACGTTCTCCTTGCTTGTTCGCTTACAGCCCAAAAAATGCTATGCATTTAGTTTCTAATTCAGTTGGGTACCCACCTGTGCAAGAGTAAATCTATGATGCGGCTCTAACCATCCACTTTGGACACCATATACAAAACGTTGTAATCGAACAAAACTCGGATTTCAATAGCCGTATCCAATTTCGACATTTTGCTGTTCCATAACGCCATTAGCGAATGCAATTCGGCCCCTGTAGTTTAACACCAATGTGTTCGCGAACATTTTCAAATTATAATGTATGGAATATGAAACGGACTAATTTATGTTCTTTAACTCAAAAATGAAATTTTTGTTCAGTGAACAACTGAATGGCAATCGCTTTTGTCAAAATAGGATGGTAAGGAACGCAGCTTAAGTTTAATCATGCACTAATAAAATACTGAAACCACAGTGAGTATTTTAAAAACAATATTGTGCTAGCATAGCCTGTATCTAATACTTAATAGGCCACCATATAAGTGTACCATGACACTGAAATGGAGCTTCGACTATCGATAACTGTGTTGCATAAATATTGGATAACTAAGGTTTTCGAACTTTTCCTTATATTTTGAAATAAATTATGTAAAAATTTATTAAACCATAAGTTAAAACTATCCAAGCGAAATACGTGAAAATGTATCAGTGGTAGCTTGTAATCACCCTAGCACACGAAAGGACAATATATATAAACGATATATTTATCTCTAAACTTAGCTATTGCCTTTTTCGTGCAAAAGTATCTTATCTAGAAGTAAATAGTGTTAGATTTCTCGTCTTTGATTAACACACGGGTAACTGTTCTCTATTCCTCGGTCCAGAGCATCAATATAGCTGTGACTGATGATTGAACTCGCTTTTCTTGGCCAAACATTAACAGTTATTAGATTTCAAGTTACATGCATATTTGCTGAAAATATATGTAACTTTGAAACATACGCAGCGTACTTTCTTAAAACATTAAATGCATGTTGGCATTGCGCTGATCCGATCTAATCCAATTTGCGTTCACGTTGCATCCGATCGGTAAGTCGACTGTCTTGAGCTAGCGTATACGGGTGTATTCTTATTTATTTTTACACTACATCATCATATTCGAATCCCACAAAATTGTTCAGGCTCTATCCGATCCGGATTCAGGTCGAACGCAGTGTGAACATTACAGATACAATGCAGCCTCAAGTGGGATCGGTTCGAGTCGCCACGCGTTGGATCGGAGGCAATGTGGACGCAGCCCTAAACACACAACCAACAACACAAAACCTGCCTGCATTCAAAATATCGACGGACCGTTGAGCCCATGATCTCATTCTCCTAAATCTCCTCTATTTGAAAGATTCTACTATTACCAAAGTTACTCGCGTTCAATGGAAACTCACCGCTACTAGGATAAACTCTTAAGTTGCGCTGACCGATTGTACACAGTTTAACGCCCTACACTGCTGTGATCTCGCTAAAGAATCAAAACAAAAAGTTGTAAGTAATTAGATTTTTTGATTTTTTTGTAACAGAGTTCATTACTTAACCTAAAAGAGAATCAATTTACCTTTTGTTGAGGCAGTAGAAGGTGAAACGGAAAATTTTATATCAAATATGTAGACGTTCAAACTGAAACATAAAGCAATCCGGAAGATTGCCCTTGGCATTTATAAGCTTTAAACCAAAATCAATAACAATTTGATTAAAGAAAGTTGATCATCAAGTTGACCATCATGATTTTGATTTATAAACAAGTGTTGGGCAATGGCCTCGAAAGCCAAGGGAAGTTCGTCTGAACAACGACCAGCCCTTCCGCCGAAATTTATCGTTAACGGCCGGGAAAGCCGTCGGTCGGCAGTTTATAGCCATGAGATGACCGCTAACAATTTCCTGCTGTCAATATCCGCGAAAGCCGGTGGTCTACTACACCCCTCCGTCAGCCGGCCGACGGTCTATAAGGTTACTGCTGTTGTACATCTGGTGAACTAAGCCAGACTACAGAAAAATGTTGATGTCACCTCTAATATCCAATATATATTCAAGAATTTTGTATCATCCAGTACTATCTACTCAAGGTTAAGTACATTTGTTTACAATGAAACTAGTATGAGTCAATGTTCAATGATTGACTTCAAAGTCTGCTGTAATTCAACACTAAGTATAGTATAACCTAGCTATTTAGTCGTTGGATTCGGCATTTTAGCTATGCAGCGTCTTCATATGCTAATGGAACAAATTTTAATTCAACACTAAATATAGTATAACCTGGCTATTTAGTCGTTGGATTCGGCATTTTAGCTATGCAGCGTCTTCATATGCTAATGGAACAAATTTTAATTCAACACTAAATATAGTATAACCTAGCTATTTAGTCGTTGGATTCGGCATTTTAGCTATGCAGCGTCTTCATATGCTAATGGAACAAATTTTAATTCAACACTAAATATAGTATAACCTAGCTATTTAGTCGTTGGATTCGGCATTTTAGCTATGCAGCGTCTTCATATGCTAATGGAACAAATTTCAATTCAGCACTAAATATAGTATAACCTAGCTATTTAGTCGTTGGATTCGGCATTTTAGCTATGCAGTGTCTTCATATGCTAATGGAACAAATTTTAATTCAACACTAAATATAGTATAACCTAGCTATTTAGTCGCTGGATTCGGCATTTTAGCTATGCAGCGTCTTCATATGCTAATGGAACAAATTTTAATTCAACACTAAATATAGTATAACCTAGCTATTTAGTCGTTGGATTCGGCATTTTAGCTATGCAGCGTCTTCATATGCTAATGGAACAAATTTTAATTCAACACTAAATATAGTATAATCTAGCTATTTAGTAGTTCGATTCGGCATTTTAGCTATGCAGCGTCTTCATATGCTAATGGAACAAATTTTAATTCAACACTAAATATAGTATAACCTAGCTATTTAGTCGTTGGATTCGGCATTTTAGCTATGCAGCGTCTTCATATGCTAATGGAACAAATTTTAATTCAACACTAAATATAGTATAACCTAGCTATTTAGTCGTTGGATTCGGCATTTTAGCTATGCAGCGTCTTCATATGCTAATGGAACAAATTTCAATTCAGCACTAAATATAGTATAACCTAGCTATTTAGTCGTTGGATTCGGCATTTTAGCTATGCAGCGTCTTCATATGCTAATGGAACAAATTTTAATTCAACACTAAATATAGTATAACCTGGCTATTTAGTCGTTGGATTCGGCATTTTAGCTATGCAGCGTCTTCATATGCTAATGGAACAAATTTTAAAAACAAATGATGAAGTAGCCTTTTTAAAATGAAATTAGTATCGTGAGAATAGAAGCGTTTTGTCAGCCAGCGTTCCGTTGACCGTCCGCCAGCCGTTGAGCCGTCAGCGTGCAGTTGCCGTTAGCCGACACCTGACCGTCGGCAAACATTACGCGACGGCAGCCAAAATTTTTGACCGCTTGGCCCACGGCCGGCCGTTTAACTTCGAAGTCGGCCGCTGCCCGCACTATTATCAGCCACTTAAGGCAATTTGTAATTACCGCTGCCCACTGGTTTTTTGAAAACCATTAAACAATTTTAAAGGGGAATCCTATGTTAAATCTGTAGCTTTGTAAGTGGTTGAACAAAATTCCGTGGAATAATTTGGTTTCAAAATTTAAAAATTTATTTCCGAATGAACATGACGTTTGAATAAGCATTATAACTGCATAAAAATAGTAGTCATGGCCATTTGGCGCAAGTATTAACTATGACTTTTTGCCTATTACAACTAAATTGCATTGAAAGATAGTTCATTAAATTGCAAGTAATTCTTAGCTCTTTAGTGCTACATTTTGTCTCCACATTTCAACTGGCTAAATCTTTTGTGTCGTAGTCGAAGTATCTGCAGTCTTTAACTTTTATTAAAGCATCTTCCTTCTTAAAAAATCACAGTTGAAAATAGGTAAACTGAGCACTTAAATTGTATACAAATGTTTCTTATTTTAGGGTTAGGTTAATCAAATGGTTAAAAAAAGGTTTTCGTAGATATTTTCCAAGTGTTCCTTTTGGAACCTTATGAATTATTTTTTCACTTATTTTGCAGTAAAATAGGGCACACGATATGATAATTAAGATAGTCACATAGGGCAACTAGATTTTCGATATCTTGGGAAATATGGACCTAGTGCAAATGTTTTCAATTATGAAATATTGCTGTGGTAAAGCATAATTACTTAAATGTCACATAAATTCAAATATGTCATAGTACAACAAATAATTCACAGTATTTTAGATAGATATTTCTTATATATTGAAACAATCTTTGAAAATTTCGAAAAATATTTTTGGTCTTTCCTAAAGCTGCGTTCACATTACAATGTCCCTGACGTTTGGAACCTATGTACACCACACAGTGTCAAACACACTGTCTACAACAGGGTGACTTAGACACCCTTATGTTTTTTACATATTTTTTCAGAGGTATCTAGCTAGGGATATTGCACTTCTTGACAATGTCAGTAACACCGTGTCTTCTTGCAGTTTTATTGACAGTGTGCGGCATTATTTCATCAACGTTCATATGTCCTAGATACAAATATCGGGAATTTGAAAAAACTACACAGAACAGTTGACTAATAAACATCATTAGCTACCGACGATGTCCGTTACAGTTAATTCACGCCAAATGCTCGCTAAGGGTGTGTCACGGGTGTTGGCTACCACAACAACAGCTGCCCTCCCACACGAAGAAGATTTGATCATGATCATTATTAGCTATCTTCTCTTTTTGATTATGGAAATGAAAACGTTGCAGCTATCGGTGTATACGTAGTATATAAGTCACTGCAAATTCAGTTTGTCATGGTTGATTCCATTTTAGCTTCTGATCTTGTTACGTTTTCTCTAATAAATGTTCCACAATCATTATCAGTGTTCTCGGACAGCTAGTTTCCTTTACACTGGAAATTAGCTTGTCTCACACTGCACCGCAAGTCGTAATGACTCGTTCACGATAAGTTGGATGCAGCCTGACTTAGTCTTGTCCGACTGTCAAAGTAGCCTCAATGGACATTTCTATAGCACAAACTAGCAATACGTTCTTTCCTTGAAGCCGTATGTAGCTCTCTGGATTATCTATCTAGTCTAGGTTGACTATATACGACAGATTATTTTAGATCAGATTATAGAACTGATTTACGCGGTTAATGTTTGATTTATGATATAACGGTAGAAATTCAAATCTTAACAATTGCCGAGGCGGGAAAGTCAAATTTTGGAAGCACTACATCGTGGAAAGATTCAAATTTTGGACAAGTACAATTCTTGAAAGACGCCAAGGTAAGAAATTCAAATTTTGGCGCGTGTTTAGCTATAGTCAGGGGAGACTCTATCGGACAAAATGTATAGTCAGCGCAGACTGATCATGCAAAACCTCGCAGTCACGTGTGACTCCTCTAGTTGTCCGGTGTGTCCAGCAAAGCTGCAAGTGAATCGGTGTGCGCCTCATGAGACTGTTGGACAACTTAGAGTTATTTGCATACAACTTAACTTAAACGCCCCATAACAAGGATCAAGCGGCGATCAGGAAGTCGAGTTCAACCGCGGTCAGTGCCCGGGTCAAGCGATCTTCCGTTCAAGCGAGTACCTGTTCAATCTGTTCTCAATTCCAAGGTCCAATCAAGTCCGTTCAATCGAGCCGTAGGGTCCCACACGATCGGGTCAAAGGTTTAATCGAATCAACCCTCATCTGACCTAGTGTTCAATCCGATCAAGGGTTGCACCAATCAACCACACGTCAAGCCAAGGGTTCAATCGGGCCAAGGTGCAGTCGAAGCCATTAATAGAGACACAAAGAAATTGGCGAGACTGAGCTGGTCAAGATGATGCAACAACAACACAAAGAACAATTGGACGCATTGATGGGTATTGCCAAGAACCTCAGCGGTCAATTAAATCCGGTCAGTCGATCAATAACACCTTCCTCCGTTCCCAGTTTCGTTCCGTTCGATTCAACGACCGAACTTTAGACGGATTACTGCTCTTGTTTTCTTACATTCCTCGGGGCAAATGCTATCGCTGATGAACGAGCGGCACAAGCCTTTCTGACAAATCAATCACCGGTGGTGTTCAAGCTGCTTTCCAACCTCGCAGCACAACAATGCCCGGTCAAAGACGTCAACAATCTCTCAATCGACGAGATACAAGCATTCATGGCGGATCAATTTCATCCCAAACGATTCATCGCTCGAGAGCGGTTCAAGTTCTGGCGCAACATGGAGAGGCGGCCTGGCGAATCGATTTCCGAGCTGGTTACTAGGATTCGTTAACCATATCATCGTGCAACGAACGGAGCAGCCGAGCGTATGATTCAAACATTTAAACAATCGCTACGTAAATCATCTTTAGCTTAAAAACATGGGCTGCAAGAATTTATGCTTCAATATCGACGAACACCCTTGCAGAATGAGCCTACTCGCCCAGTGAACAGCTAAACGGAAGGCAAATTCGAAGATTTGTCGACACATTCGCACCCTAACCAATCTACAATGCACAATCCAGACAATCTTGTCAAGCCGCAAAATCGAACCCTGAATCACTAGTGGGTCAACTCAAGACGCAATACAACGTTGGAACCCCGTGCTACGCTTTGTTTTGGGGACCTCGCCAGCAGAGCGATCCCAAGTGGGTTCCCGCAATTGTGACTAGAGTGCACGGTCCTGGGAGTGTCAACGTTCGTGTGTTCCAAAATGGTCCTACTTGGCATCGACACATCGATCAACCTCGCCCCCGGTACGGTACCGATGAAGATCCCGAGGGCGGTGAAGCTCCCAACATCGACAATGGCGAAATAGCTCCTTCAAAAATTTTCCAGTACAAAGCGTTCTCGACAACCTCAGCGAAATCCCTGAAAACCGATCGGTGACGAATACGGCGCTCACAATCCCAGGCGAACACTAAGGTCTCACAAACCCGCCGATCGATACCGTTGCTGGTCGCATCTCGGTACCCTCGATGCTGGTGGGGACGTGTCACGGTTGTTGGCTACCACAACAGCTGCCCTCCAACACTAAGAAGATTTGATCATTATCATTATTAGCTATTTTCTCTTTTTGATTATGGAGATGAAAACGTTGTAGCTATCTGTGTATATGTAGTATATAGGTCACTGCAAATTAAGTTTGTCATTGTTGATTCTATTTTAGCTTCTGATCTTGTTACGTTTTCTCTAATAAATGTTCAATAATCATTATCAGTGTTCTCGGACAGCTATTTTCCTTTACACTGGAAACTAGCTTGTGTCGCACTTCACCGCAAGTCGTAACAGTGTGCGACACTATAAAGAAAAATGTAGTAGCTGAGGGTATGTCGTACTCCCTCGGAATTTGATTCACAGTATGGGTGTCGCCCTGACTGTCTATACGGTAGGGTCACGACTACAGGAGGACAAAAGTTCCAAACAGCGGGGATATTATAACGTGAATGACGCATAAGCTCCCCTAACCTGAAAATAGTCAATTTTGAAGATACATAGGAAATGTTGGTATCATTCGACTCAGCTCGAGAAAATATAACTTTGATTTATATTTATGACAAAAATTTTCTCAATTTTATGATTCCCTTGGTACGCAAAATCTTCGATAATAAATTTCTCTCGATAAATGTATACTTATATATCGTTGGAACCGCATTCATGAACTGAGCGTAATAGTGGTAAAATCAGCTTAATCGGTTCAATGATTAACGACTAAACCTTAAGCTATACATGCCGACGCTTCGAGGTCTCAGGGTGATAGCCGATGTGTCGGCGGGGGATAATGTACGTATAAGTTTGGCGCCTGCGGCGTCTGCATGGAGGTACAGTAGTTCCCACAGGAAATAGATCAAGGCCTCGGGGAGGAGGTGGTCGGAGACGTTGGTGGGCGACAGCCAGCCTCCTGAAGCCTTGCTTCGGCATGTCTGGCTTTGGCTTAGGCTAGGGATTTCACATAAATGAAAATAACTCATTAACCAGTGAATCAATTGACCTGGAATTACCATCATTCCACTCAGCTGAAAATGCGGTTCGAAACCAATATAAAATAAAATATTTCTATATAAATAATAAAGTAAATATATATAAAACAGATACGTATAAAATATAAAATAATGATAATCACACTTATCGAAAAATGTGTTTTCGGATACATTGGATACCAAGCAAGGGAGACAATTGGAGCCCGAAGAAATCGAAAAAACTGTCATAAATATGGCAGAATTCAGTATTTTCTACACTGCTTCTTGGAGCCGAGTCGAATGGTACCAAAATTTCCACGTATCTTCAAAATTGGTCAATTTTGAGCTAAGAAGGATACTAGGAAACAGCCCATTTTTTTGAATTTGAAAAGAATACCTGCCTTAAAATTGATGTAATCTATAAAAGCTTTGCTGTGTTTCTCTTAAAATTCAAAGAAGTTTGCATTAAATTTTGCACCACCAGATATGCTTTTAAAATTCGAAGAACTATTCCCTGAAATTTTAAAGATTTCTCAAAAATATAACATTTATAAAATTTCAGTAAAACTTCAAAGAATAGTTCCTTGAATTTTAGAAGAATATCTGGTGGAACAAAAATCGATGAATACGCCTCTTAAGTTTCATGGAAAGTGTTTTGATTGTATAAAACCTACAATTTACACCGCAGAATACCTAAAACACCAAGTGGCCTTCTGATCACTGCCGGATTTCCGTTCACACAATCTTCGATTTTTTATCGTACCATTATGTGTTGACAGCCCCGTATTCTATTTAGAGCCCGAACAGTTTCCGATCTCAATAGGTGTAGTTCCAATTCGTAATGTTTGTGTTTTGAAGCTTGTGTGGATATCCTGCAACAGTTCAGTACAGCAGCCGCGTCTGTATTATTTTTCGCATTTTCCATATGTTGGCAGAACAGCTTTACAAAGTATTGGTTAATGTCGAAATGGTTTTAGTAGTAGCTTAGTAAGTTAGATATTAAATCAAACCGCCTAATGACACTAAGTACAATATATAATTAACATTATAGTATACAACTGTAGTTTAGCCATGTTCCATATGGGCTAATGATACACATTCACTTCAATTTCTGGCGGTCATTAATTCCTTGAAACCATTAAAGCGTGTAGCTTTATTTTATCTCGCTAACTATAAATAGGTTTATGTATTTCTAAGAACCCAAAAAACCGCGTACTGCTATACGGTAAAAAGGATGACATATATGTATATACACCAAATTTCAGGTATGATTACCACTCAATGCGCTTGTATATATTCGGGCAGTATAGTGGTGTAGTGCATAAACTGCGTTTTTCACTCCTATCAACTATTTGAGGCAATCACGGCGCTAAATACGGGATCCTTGTAAACAGGTCCCTTCTAGGTATTAATAATAATTACATTAAAATAATTCATGGAATTTTGGTGTGGTTCAAATTATTTGACATACATGAGAAAACTACATCCGTTTGTTTAGAATTGACCACTTTGTTAGAAATTCAATAATTCGATTTTTGTATTAATCTGCCTGGGTTTAACTTGTAGCTACTGTCTAGAATTTATTAAGTAGATATCACTGTTTTACTGTTAAAACATGACTAGTGATAAGAATCAGTTTTGGTAGCTTCCAAGACTGCATTTAAATGTGTATAATGAATCATTTACCTTAAGATGTGTGCGGCATGGCCAGATTTTGTCACAGTCTGCCCCGGCTCTAAAGCCATGCTTCGCTGACCGCGATTAACCAGTGTGACATTTTTTGAGCCGAGCCAGATCCTACAGATATATTAGCTAGTAGCAAATCGAGGCTGACAAATTGTCACAAGGGCCGGAATCAGCTCTAAAACCCAGAAATATATGACGTCAATGGAAAATCGCGAAAAAATGGCAATTGGTGATACATATGGTCGTATAGTCGTAAAACATCCAGTTACAATACATATTTAAATTTTCACGTATGAAAGAGCGTGTTTCACATAGCTACTAGGTTGGCTTGTAAACGGCGCTTAAATAAAAATTTTGCGAATGGCGATATTTATATACGTATTCATTTTACCTGCATTTATGCGTCTTATATTAATTACTACTAATCTTGCCTTTTCTGGGCCTAGAGCTAAATATTTTCCCTGTAACACAATGTGCTAAACTGAATGTAATAAATATTTTTTCAGTAGTCTGTCCCAGCTATCAAATCTTGAGACATAGCCACTCCCGTCTCGTACGAACATACTAGCATAGCATGGCTATTTTTGACAGGCCGGTTGTGGCTGTGCCTTTTTGTCACGAGCCGAAATTGGCTCTGTAACAGAATTCGGCCCTAGTTGCTAACATCTTAAGGTAAGTGATGTATAATTTGTTACGTATGCGCCGAAGCTTCGCCGTTTCAAAAAACTGCCTGATCGAGGTCTGCTTTCTGCTTACAATTTTAATTAGATCCTAACTTTAGGAGTGGTTCTGGATATTCGCACATGGACCTGGAATGGTATGGCGCTCAGATTTGGGTTACTGATATCAGCCTTTATATTGAGCCTCATAATTGTAGTTTGCCCCTCCCCAGACACGAAAACGTTCAAACGACATTATATTCACAATGTGCAATATGCCCAACTCGAAAACTGTGTTACGCCACTGGTCGTAACAACAACTACCTATCGTAATAGGTAGGCGAGGTCAGTTGGATACAGGTACGGCAGATAAACGCGGAGAGTGGGGGGTTAAGTCCGAGTGGTAACTTTTCAAAATTTTTAGAAACTCATAATTTACCTCAATTTGGCTCATTTTCCCCCCTACGTTTGCCAATTTTTCCGTATTATTTGCTGAAATTTTTCCAAAATTTTCGCCAATTTCTGCTTTACCAAATGTTGCAAAATTTCTTACATAATGTTCCACGAGCCTGAGGCCTTTAAAGCGTGTCGTAGCTTTAGGTGGTTTCCCTGCCTACTCCCCTATGCGTATCTATGGCCTACCTGTCTTGTTCATCACATACAAAATTTAATGAGTGTGGTTAATTAATATTTGTTGTTAATGGTGGAAGGACAGATATATGGCATGCTATTTCCCTATATAAACGGTACTTATAACAGCTTTGGCTGCAGTAGTATTTCTTGATGGCGTTTCACTTAAAATTGCAATATATTTATAGAAGAGACTTTTCTATCATATTTGTTGAGTGTGAGTAGAAAAAAGCAAAATAATTTTTCAGGGGTATTTCGAGTCCAAAGCCAAGTCATACGGTGTGGCCATACCTCGTTATGCCATCATGGGTCAACTCCGACCGTCCTGGATCACAACATAGATGAGCCTCTCTGATTGCACCCGCTATCGTTGAGCAAAGGTTAATAATAATTGTGATAATTATAGCTCTGAAAATTAAATGTAGCTATAAGTGTTGCAGCGTCCAGTTCGTCGTAATAGCGACCAGGTTAGGTTAACAACGCTGTAACAGGAGTGCAGATTCCGCATACTGACGTTGTAAGCGCTTCAACAGTGGAGGAGAAGACCCCCTCTCCTCCCACTTGCTATGCCACTCTTCGTGCATTACGTATCTGTTGACCGGTTCGATTGGTACTTCAGTCTGTGTTGTGATTGCTGAACGTAACAAGCGTAAATTTATTGGCATACATTATGTTGGTATGTATTGCTGATCGAATTCTTTTGTGATTTTCTCTTCACAACACTACCAAATTAAAACCTGTCTTGGACAGCAACTACTTAAATATGTTTAACACGAAATGTAAAAAAATTAAAGGAACTGTCTGCAAAATGGACATGTGGCTGCAGTTAGCTAACCATTCAACTAGTTGTCCTGTCTCGAATACATGGATCCCGTTTACCTCCGAGTTTCGGTCTCCTTATGTGCTATTGATGCAAAAGTATATTTTATATGACAAACGTAGAAAAATTTTACATTCCCCTCAGCAAAAAAATTTGTCCCGTGCCCCTACCCTTAGCAAAAGTCTGGGTGCTCCACTGCTGTTCACTTACATGGTCGTAGTTAAACTAATTTTGATAGAAATTGCTAAGAAGCGGCCTCCAAATTTCTAACTTCGATACCAAAGTGTAATCTATTCGAGTGAAATTATTACATATTTTTCTTGAGGCAATCTTCAAAATTTTATGCATTATAGAAGTGTTTTAAATGTAATTTTTAGTTTATACACTCAGTAATATAGTGGCCACAAGTATCTACTCTATATTTATTTATTGCATCTTATAGCATGTTTTCAAGTTCAAAATGTTGGGCGAAAAAAATATATATTACTCAATAAAAATGTATAAATTAGTATTATTATTTGTCATATTATCAACAAAAGGTTTAATAAATGCTACAGGGTCAGTTGTTGGTCGTACTTCTAATAACGAGGACAAAAACTATAAGACCGGGTTACTCTTCAAAAATGGTCCAGAAGAGGTTAACCCCAAAAACCATGATAGTAACCATCCGGACACCGTTTCAGTAATTGGTTTAAAAAGACCAGGGAATTTAAGACAGAACCTGAAACTAAACGAAATGAAACTGAATACACAGTTAGCAAATGTCAATGGCGCTGACTATTCGTTTATGAATAAATATTTTAAAAGACCAAAACCACAAACAGGAAAGATTGGCATCGCCAGGGTCTTAAATTCTTATTATGGAAAGCGACGGACCAGCGGAAAACGGTCGACACGTCACGGTGGATCATATTACGGAAAGCCTGGCGAATCTGTAAATGGGATTCCGGTTTTCCAACTAATGGGTGACGCATCAATTTTACTAAACTCCAATCCTAGTGATGATAATATTATGCCTCATGTTCTTGCGAAACGTGCTGCTAGTGACGTAGGGCGCTTTAGCCGTTTACGTGGTTTGTTTTACGGTAAGCGACAAGATATATCAGTTCGAAATACAATAAATCGTATGAAACCTTTGTACTACGGCAAGCGCGGTGTAGGAGCTGACGAATTGAAGTACAGTGGGACCAAACGTGGTGGTGTCGGGGACAATAACAGTCGTTATGAAGTGTTGAAAAAGAAGCGGGATGCGCGTATGAACCGACTACGTGGTTCCTACTATGGAAAACGAGGTCTGAATAAGCGGATATCAATAAGCCGCTCTCGAACCTTTTATGGGAAACGCGGTTTGACTGACGGTAGTCGATTAAGTCGTCTTCGTGGATCTTATTATGGCAAACGCAGTCGTCCCGTTCCAAATGGTAGCTTTGCTAGAGGGCTTCGTTCAAATCAACAACAAAAAAGAAAATCTGAAGGAATTATTCTGTTTCCAGTTGATTATTACAGCCGACAGCAAACCCCGTTACCCACTACAATTCGATCTCATTTGGCGAAGTTGCGCGGCGGATACTACGGTTGAAATATAAATATTAATTTAGATTTGTCTACAAAAAGTGTGGATTTAATAAATATGTTGTTGGATAGATTAAAAAATGTACACTTTAGTTGCTCCATGAAAAGCCGAACAATCCAACATTGTGTATAAGATTTCAGCGACAACAATCGTTTAATAGGTTAAACGCTTGGAGTTTTAATGAGTATTTTGCTTATTAATCTCCTGGTTACAGTGCGAATAACATATATATTTTTGTTTAATTTCGAGCAGAAGCACGTCAAATGTTTTTAATATTTTAGTAAATATTTCTAACAATCATAATTGAAAAAATGACTAAGTATTTATTCTATATTTGTTGCCATCTAACGCAGGTTACATCATTATTTTGAAACACGTAGCAAATTTGAAGAGACACAAAAACTTAGCGAACTAAAATTTCAAAAGTGTTGATGGCATGCACAGCGATACTTGTAGTAGCGATATTTTAGCCTAATAAAATCCCTTCAAGAGATAATAGCGGCGGCAACGACATTGGACAAAACTCATGCACATTTTGTTACAACCACTTATAAATAAGAATTGGTTGGTGCAATTTTATTATATTTAACTGGTAGCTTGTCTTAACGCCAAGATGGTGAATTCCGAGGGCTGAATATGTATTGTAGAGAAATGCACACAGCGATATTTAGCATTATATTACAATATCAACCATGTAATACTCTACAAAGCGAGACCAAAACACGCATAGAGCTCAAGTGGTTGCGGGTATATATATTTACCAGTTTCGTGTATTTTGGGTTCTATGGAAACACGCATAGAGCTCAAGTGGTTGCGGGTATATATATTTACCAGTTTCGTGTATTTTGGGTTCTATGGAAACACCGTTTTGGTTCCACCCTGCAGTGTAAATAATGGCAATAGCAGCACCCTATTTTTAACTACTTCTAGAATGAATATATTACTCTGCAAAATGAGATTAAAAAATTCATATAGCTTGAGTGGTTGCGGAGATATTAATAACATTTTCGTAAATTTTGCGTCTCATGGGCCCAATGAAAAACCCCGTTTTGTTCTGTTTCAGCGTATATTATGATAATAGCAGCACTCCATTTGCTGCTACATAAAGAATTTTTTGCGCTACAAATTGATACCAAAGCATCTATGTGGCTCGGATAGTTCCAGAAATACTAGTAACTCTATCGAGATTGCAGAACGTGGTGAAGCATAGGTACACTACGCCTACACTTTTTGCGTACACATCAAATCAGCTCTCGATAGCATCCGTCCATATGCTATATCTGGACATCATACAATACCAGCACAAGTTACAACAAAACTAACACTGGCAATGAGTTTCCCATGCACCAAAACCCCCAGATGCAACTTATCAGCCGCCCAAGACGTCAGAACAAATTTTCAAATTTTGGGTCTAGGAGCCACGAGGGTACCTCAAACCCCATAACTCCAGAACCGGAGCCTTAATCAAAAAACAAAAAAGATACATCGGCATTTGTCATTTTACTATGAAATAAAACCAACCAGAGAAGAAAATTCGAAAGTTACGACAAAAATAACCTTGCTTCCGTGAAGGGTACTAAAACCCCTCATTTTGACCCCTGACCCCCAACCATGGGGCGTCATATCCCCGTACCCATGGAACCATGACTCGCAGAGCAAAACCGGAACCGGCAATGAGTTTCCCATGCCCGAAAATCCCCAGGTAAAACTTATCATCCACCCAAGACGTCAGAACAAATTTTCAAATTTTGGGTCGAGGAACCATTGGGGCGCCATACCCCGTACCTCAAACCCCATAAATCCAGAACCGGAACCTTAATCGAAAAACAAAAAAGAGGCATCGGCATTTATCATTTTACTATGAAATAAAATCATCCAGAGAAAAAATTCGATAGTTAAGATAAAAATAACCTCGCTTTCGTGAAAGGTGCTAAAATGGGGTAAAATAGGGCCAAAAAAACCTACATTTTGACCCCTGACCCCGGAACCAGACCCCAAATCAAAAAACGATCGACTATGCCGGTTCGAATGTGCCCAACATCATGAAAATTGGTTAAGGCGTTCTCGAGTTATGGCCGATCACACACCCACACGGAATTTAAATGATTTCACCCCTGCAACACAAAATCTCCGCTACGTTCTGATTAGCATTTTCGTGTATTTCGTGTCTTATGGCTCTATTCCATAACCCGTTTAGACCCAAACCCACGTAACAAAGCATTATATATAGTCTTATACAAGGTTCTTTGCTCAGCAAGATGAGCCTAATTAGACGCAGACATCTAAACCGGTTGTCGAGCTCCAATACGTTTTTGGACCCCGCTCGAGCTCCTTTGGTACGCTTTTTCGGGTGAAGATGATATAATCGGGCTTTGGCCATAACGTCTTCACCGTTAGCACCGGGCTTTGGGCACAAATTGAGATTTTAAGCTATCAAACGGTGCGAATCACTCCACCCGGCCAAAGTTGAGTTATGCGAGTCACACAATTAACCTTATAACGAATATCGCCAAATTCTTCGCTTCGATCGTTTCACTCACTACATACACTTAGAGTTCGAAAGGTTTTACAGCATAAATATCACTACAAATCATCTCTGACGTAGGAAAGATGCTGTAGCTATTTTTACTCTAAATTTTTCTGATATCATCTATTTCTTGGAAATGGTTATTTTGGTTTTGGATAAAAATTCAAGGTATACGTGTCCTAAGGCGACGACTATATATTGATACTTTATACCGATACCTCAATTTATGGCAGAATAAGCGAGTTTAAAGCAGGCAACCAAGTCAAAGTTAGTACAATATTTCCCTGCAACTTAACCATAAACCGATCTGTTTGGCATGAATGTTAATAGACTGATGCGGGTTTCTAGACCAAATGTTGCGCGCAAAAATTTGGAATTAAAAATTCAAATATTTACAGCACGTGTAAGTAGTTACATACTGTAAATTACCGACTTCTCCAGTTTCATGTTATACAAGCCACAATCATTAATCTTAAAAGATGTTGCTAACCCAACAGTCTCAGAACACCCTCAAGTAAATATTCCTTGAACATGGTGCTAGATTCATGGTTTACTATTAACAAGTTAAAATTCTGTTATGCATGGAACTTGGTTTACAG